>BDDC01000774.1:14965-40342 GCA_001662425.1 Chlamydomonas sphaeroides | reverse complement strand
GGGGGGCGGAGGGTCTGGGGGGGGGGGCGGGATAGGGTGGGCGTGCAAGGGGATGTGGCGGTCGCCGCCGCTCGGGCTCTTTGGCTTCGTGCCGGCCTCGGCCTGCGTTGCCGCCTTTGAGCGCCCCGCGCTGTTGCGCGCCCGCTCCCATACTGGCTGTGCCCGCCTTTCCATGCGCGCCCCTGTGACTCTGCATTCCTCCCTCTCCAGACCCGCGAGGGCGCCCGCCCTAACGCCGTTCCCCACCCCTGACCGTCCTCTACTCTCCCCACCTGCTCTCCGTATCCCGCCCGTGCTTCAGACCCTCGCTCCTGCCACCTATCTATGGACCCAGCCTATCCATGAACAGACCGCATCATAGCCCTGGCATTGGACCTAGCCTATCCATAAACGGACCGCATCATGGCCCTGTCATGAACGACATCCCTGCCCAGACACCTTGCGCCACCTGCTCTCCACCTCCCGCACGTGCTCCCTACTCTCGCTGCTGTCACCTGTGGACTACCTGTGGCATCACCATAACAGAATGCAACGTGGCCTTAGACCCTAGAACCCGTAACCTCAAACCCTAAGGCCCCACCTGCTCTCCGCCTCCCGCACGTGCTGCAGGGGCGACATGTAGTTGAACATGGCCAGGGCCACCTGTGGGCGTGGGTAGGAGGGGGCATGACTGCGGCACATGGCAGGGCGATAGGTCGTTCGCAGGGCGACCGTGCATAGGGTGACACAGTGCGTGGATAGATTGGGCGACACGCAGCGCATCTTGTATAGTCGGACACGGCCAGGGCCACTTGGGGGCTTGCGGGGGGAGGACGTGCGGAACGCGTAAGTGAGGGGTGGGGCGCGAGCGGGCTTGCCGCAGCGGCGCACCAGCAATGGAACAATGGGGCTGGGGTTGCACCCCTCATTGCGCGAGCCGTGGCCCATTCCGGAGTCTGAACAAGGCGGGCAAGGCCCCACGGCTGCACGCCCGCGGCGCGCCTGCGCTCCCCGCACCTCGTGTGCATCGCACACCCGCGTGCCAGCCGTGTCCCACACTGGTGCCGGGGCTCCCCGCCTCCCCCACCCCTCCTGCGGCCTCACCTGCTCAAATGCCTCCTTCAGGTCGCCGCCCCCTGCGGCAGCGGGGCAGCAGCGGAGGCGTCGGCATGGGTCCAGTTGGCCCACGAATGCCACCTGCCACCTCTGCAGACTGCCGGCAGGAAAGGGCACATCACTAGAAGTAGCAGGCGACCAGCGACGCCGGCGCCAACCACACAAGAGTAGCCCCAGCCCCAGCCACAGCCACAACAACCCCAGCGCCAGCTTTTGCTTTCAACGCCTGGTCTGCGCTTTGGCCGCAGCAGCCGCATGACAGGATCACCCAGCGTGACCGTGCTTGCCGCCAGCTGGCTGGGCTGCCAGGACGCGCTGCGTGCTGCTGCTTCGGAAGCCCATCAGTCTACGACGAGCGCGTGTCCCTTTCCTCCCGCCCCCCACCCCCGCTCTCCCAGCCCACGTTCGCTCCTGCCCCGAATATTCAGTGGGGAGAGGAGTGGGTCGGCCCCGCGCACCCAGCTCCCATCTGCCGCATGCTTCCTGCTCTACGCTGATGCCGGGGCGACCTCACAGGGGGGCGCGTTGCCGCGTCGGCGCGGTTCGCGCGCGGCACCATCACGGCATGCATAGCCCCCCACAGAGCGACGTGGACGGCCACGCAACCCTGCGCCAACCCCACCCGCCCTCCCCTGGTCCCGCTCGCTCACAGGCGTGCAGCTGGACGTCCGCGGTGTGGTCCAGGTCTGAGGGCGGAAGGTGGCCAGGGGGAGGGCGCAGCGGCCGGGCCGCGTCCGTCGTCGTGGAGGGGGCGGTTGGGTAGGGGAAGGCCACATGGCAGGGGCCAGGGGTCGGCAGTGGGGACGGCGGCGCGGGGCACCGGCCCGGCGAGTGCCTGCTAGCGGGCGCCGGTCAGGGGGTAGGGGGGAGAGGTGCAGGCTCCTCGCGACACGGGGCAAGGGCACAGAGCAGGGGCATGCGGCAGGGTCCAACGTTGGGCACCAGCAGGCGGGGCCAGCAGGGCCCCAGCGGCAGCGGTGCCGCCCTTATCAGTGCCGCTGGGGGCGAGCCACTGCAACCTCGTACTCGCCCTGATGCGCGAGGCGGGTACCGGCGGAAGCGAGCGGCTGGAACGCTTTCCTCGCCGCTGGTGTGAAGCCATAATGGCAAGGTTCCGGCACCCCACCACTTGTCGCCAGGGGAATGTTGATGGGGGTGAATGTGCCGACACCCATTCGTGAGTGCTAGGGGGCCACCGACGGCGGCCAGCTGCTGAGGCTGGCGGGGTGCGAGGTGACGGGGCGCGCGGCCGACGCCCCATCACTCGGGGACGAGGAGCGGGCCGCATAGCTTGCTAAAGGCTTGTAGCCGTTGCTGGACTGCTTCACAAAGGCCCCACCACGGGGCCCCGCTCACACTCAAACTTGTAGGCGCCCACCGCCGCCGAGCGATACGCAGGCAGCGGCTCCAGCTCGCCGAGCGCCGCCGTGTCGTCGTCCCCACCACCCTCATCCCCTTCTCCCTCGTCACGTCCTGGGCTGGGCGGCGAGCAGCGCCCTTGCCCGGTCGTGGTGGCTTGTCCAGCTGGTTCGGCGATGTGGGAGTCGTCATGGCTGGGTCCCATGCTGTCTGCGCCGTCGCGGCTGCTGGCACTGGGCTCTTGCGGCACGTCGGCGGCAGTGGATACGGCATCATCTGTCGCCGGTTGCCCGTCGCGTCGCCGGCGCCGCCCGGCATTGGCGCGCTGCGGCAGCGCGTCAATGTCCGGCTCCATGCCGCTCAGCCTGAGCGTCGCGCGCAGTGATGCTGAATTCAGCTCGTATGCTTAAAAGAAGAGAAAACTACAAGACAAGCTGATAGCGTCGAACGTGCGCAGAAAGCAGCTTGGTGAGGATGGGTTGGGCCTGGGGAGACCGGGTGTGCTGCAGGGTAGCGAGCGGGACAGCCCTAAGGCAAACGTAGTAGAGTTATCTGTAAGCCCCTGTGAGTATAGAGTTTAGAGCAGCGATGACGCCAGCGCCTCGACGACAGCGGGTCCTTGCGCCATGATGTTGCGTGCCGATACACGCCTTACAGCCATCACACTCAGGCAATGGCATACAGCACGCCACACATACAAATATGAATATTATAGTGGCGGACAACGCTGTGTTTGGTCCCACAATGCCTCACGCTGGGCACCTGGCTATGCGCTTTGCGTCCACGCAAGTACCACCTCTGCTGCGCATGCTCATATTAAGAGTTGTGTCATGCGTTGCCTGTTAATTGAGTCTTCTTGACGATTCTTGGCAGGCCTGGCGCCTGGTGGGCCCGAACCTTGCTGCGCATTTTATGGACGGACGGCGGAGGTGGAACCAGAGCGCCAGGCCTGAGCCCTGCTGTGTCTAAGTTTAGGGCTCTGGCCACACATTGGCGGCACTCACATGGCGACTGGCCTGGCCCCTGCTGCGCTGGCCTGTGCCGGACGGTGAAGGCGGCGGTCCCATGACGCCTTGCAAGGGCCCTGATGTGCCGCCCGGCGGCCGGCAGCGGTGGCGGCAGGCCCATCGTATGCCCTTGCCCCTGCAGCGCTGCCATCCGCGCGGACCTCACACGCGGCCCCACGGCGCCTGACCTGGGGCCTGCTGCGCCGCGCGGTACCAGTGACGGTCTGCTCTGGGTGCGATTCTGCAGCTGCTGTTTGCTGCCTCCTCTTATGGCGTTATTTCCTTCGGAAAGCCTGGGTGCCGGCAGCTGCTGTTGTCCTTACCCGCCGGCGGTTGTAACTGCCGTCATCTTTGGGTTGCTCATAAGCCGACCTCGTACGTCGCCCATCGGCCTGAGGCGCACAGCGGGTGTGGTTGCACGGCGGGGGTCGTGGTGCAGCACAACGGCTGTCGTGAGTGCTCACCCGTAGGCCGACGCCCGTGTCTCTCAAGATGTAGGGCGTGGGACATGGCCATGTGCGGCGCTATCGCCGTTCTTGATTCCCGCACTGCAAGTGACCCCTCGAACGGTACGGTATGCCGCGCTCTTCGCACCGCACCGACGCTCTCCCCATGTCCCCAAGCGCGCAGATGGTCAGCGCCCCGGATGCCCGGAGTCGCGCCACTGCCTATGCAGGCCACACATGGGCCTGTCGTGACGTCCTCCCGCCCAGGCCCGCACCTGGCGTACATCCTACATCGCCTATCCCAAGCCCCGTGCGGACTGGGCTTGCGCTGCCCCCGAGCGCAGTTGCCACGTCTACGTCCCACCCGGGCCTTGGCCCAACCGAACCCGAAAGATGGCCCCTCCCTCGCGCACCTCGGATCACTGGATGGAGGCCTTCCTGGATGGAGGACCTAAGCTCTCCGGAGGGTCGCCCTGTGGCCGCGGCGCACCACCCGCTGTGGCTATCTAATGACCCCCGCTGCCGTCCTGACACCCGCGCTCCTGCAGCCGGTGCTGGGTTTGGACGCGTGTAGCGCATGGCGAGCTCACGGCCCATGACCGTTGCGGTAACAACCGCCGCTGTACGGCAGCGCACGCCAACACAAGCGCAGGCAGCTTGAACGCCCTGCCTGTGCCCTGGCTGCGGCATCCGCGGCCCGCCAACCATATACGGTACACGCCCCCGTACCAGCGAGGCCCCGGACCGCACCGTCGTGCCCAAACTCCTGGATGGACGCGCCCTCCGCTCCGCACCCTTGCTCGCGCTGCGACACCTCGTTGGCTCACCCCACCTAGCCGCGTCGTCGTGCGGATGGCATGCCGCCACCCGACCTGACACAGTGCCACGCCCCCCACAAACAAGACGCACGCAGCAGGACATGTGGTGCCGCCTTCGCCGCCCGGCAATACGCCGGTCGCACCGTGCGCGGCGCACAGACCGGTCCTACGCCTACCCCTACCGCCACACGAGCACTTGTACACCGTGCGCGCGTGTTGCACGGAGGTGATGTCCGCCCGGTTGCAGCTGCCCGCCCCGCCTCGCCCTACACTCGTAGCTACCGCTGCCGCTGTGGAGGTGCGGCGCGGACGACTCAGCAGCTCGAGCCACACGCCCTAGGCCCCGGGCTCGCCCACCCCCGCCATATCCATGAATGTCTTTCAATGCCATCCAATGCGTGCGGCGTGCGGCGCGGCTGCCTGCAGAGGCAGCGAGGGGCGGAGGCGAGAGACACGGGTGTGAGACGTGGTAGAGCAGGACAGACGTGGCGGAGCAGGACGGGGCCCGCTGCTGCCACCGCCCGCATCGCAGCATCCCTGCCTGCTCACAAGCAAGCTGCGCCACGCCGGGCAAGTCATGACGCCTCTGCCAGGCCGGCCGCGGCACTGCACCCCCGGCGGCCTGCCATCCGCGCCGTGCGAGATGGTACCTCCCCTCCCCGCGCGTGCATATGATAGCACGCTTGACGCCGGGTACCTCCCCTCCGCGCGCACCTGAAGGCCAGCCGCGCCCCCGCCGCACGCTGCGCCCGCGCAGAGCCCCTGGCGCCCCCGCCGGCGGCGGAAGGACGCCCACGCGGCAGGCTCTGCGCGCAGGCCAGCGCGCAGCAGCGGGGGCGCGACCGCAGCCGCCGCCGCCGCCCATGCGCGGTGTCCGCCCGCACGCCGCGCGGCCCACACGCCTGGCGCCTGCTTAGGACAGGTCGGGCTGCTGGATGGCCATGATGAGCCGGTTCCAGCGGCGGCCCCGCGGGTTGACCTGCGTCGACGGCAGCAAGGCCGCGAGCGCCAACAGCGTTGGGGTGCGTCGTTGTGAGGGTGGGTTGCATGCCCGCGACGCAAGCTGCATCGAGCATGCCGGTGCGCTGGGTCTGTACCCCGCGGGCACGCGGCCGTTGCGCGTTGGAAGGTGTGCAGGCTGCAGGCCGTGGCCCCGGTGAAGAGGCCTCGCCGCTGCGTGCCCGCAGCTAGCTGTCTCCTGCCCAGGGATACTTCCTATGGGGTACCACCGCACGCCACAGCGCACGCGTGCGTCGCGAGCTGCCCCGGCCACGCGCGGCACTCCTGCTGGCACGCTTCCTCTCAAGCACAGCGCCCCCGGCTGTTGCTACAGGGCAGGGGAACCCTGACAAGCTGCGCTCCACCCAGGACCGGCTCCTGCTGCCCTTTGCCCCAAACTCCTTGATGCTCACACATCACCCCGCCCCGCCCACGTGCCGCCCTGGCGCGCTATACGTCCTTCTCCCGTGTCCTCGCCGCCCTTATAGGCAGCTCGGCGCCGTTGCGCGCCGCACGCCCCCCCCCCCATTTGCGCACCTTGCGCGGCGCCTGGATGATGGTGGGGATGGGCAGGTAGACGTAGTGGGTGTTGACCAGACCCACCGTGACGTCGGTGTAGCCCGCGAAGGCGCCGTGCACCGCGCCCTGGCCCAGCACCTGCGGGGGTGGGGTGGGGCAGGGCACGCAGCGGGCGGTTTGGGACTTCCGCGGTTGGGATGGTGAGCGCGCTGGCTCAAGTCCGCTACGGCGACGCTAAATGGCGCAATGCCGGTTGTCTAGTTGTAGGCTTGTCGCTCGTGATGTCGGGGGCCCCTGGCCTGAGTACAGAGGACGCCGTGCTGGGCTGTGCGGGAGTCGCCTCGGGCCGCCCAAACGTGGTGGCCGAGGGCCTGGCAACCGGGAGTCCACCCCACACACCCCACCTTGCAGTAGATGCGGTCGTTGGTGGTGGTGGGCACGGAGCGGATCATGTACGAGGGGTCGATGTACTTGATGTCGGCGTCGCCCTGTGGCAGGGAGGGTTGCGCGGTTTGGTCTGGCGTCAGACATGCGATTTTGGATACGAGGCTGAGCTCGTGGGGATCGATCGGCCATGGGCGACTGGAGGCGAGCGGGGAGCACGGCGGGGCGCAAAGCGCATGGCCGCGCTCCCAACATGGCGGGCCGCGAGCCCATGGTCAACCTTCCGCCTGCAGCAACGCCCATGGGAGGCCCCACAGACCCGAGCCATGTGCGCCGCGCGTCGAAAAGCCACCGTACGTACAATGGGGGCTACCTTGAAGTACTTCTTGATCTCGCTGCGCAGGTACAGCCCGATGTCCGCCAGGATGGGGTTGCCGCTGGCGTCGGTGCCCGCGGAGCCGCTCTGGCGGGGGCAGGCGGGGTTGGGGGCGGGGACGGGCACCGGGGGTGGGGGCGGTGCAGCAAAAAGGGCATGGGAAGGTTGGTGGGTGGGCGGGGACGCGTGGCGGGGGGACGCAGGGCGGGCAAAGCCACCCGGCCCGCGGTACCAGAGGCCCTGCCCCGACACCCGCCACGCCGCTGCCACGACAGGCCCCTAAGCCCCTGGCCGCCGCTGCAGGTGGGCGAGCCGGTCCCCAGCAGGCTCTCAGTTAACGTTGCGGCTCGGGCGCCAGGCCGCTGAGCCGCCCCACCCTGGGGCGTTCCGCTCAGCAGGTCGGTCGCCGCAGCCCCGGCCACCCACGGCCCGGCCCGGCCCGGCCCGGCCTGCTGCGCCGCGGCCGGGGCCTCCTCGGCCCCTGCCCCGCAGCCACGGTGCGGAACGCACCGTAAGCAGGTCCTGGCCCGCGCCCTCCGCGACGCACACCACGCAGTGGCCCTGCCTCTCAAACACGCGCGCGATCTGCGGCAGGGGCAGGGGCGGGGGCGGGGGCACACGCACGGTTGGAGCACGCGTGTGGCGTTTTCGCGATGTACAGCACATCCATGACGGACCGAGCGGCTGGGTGTGGGTGAGGGGGCGGCGAGGGGGCCGGCCCCACATCACCCCAGCAGCCCGAACCCCAACTTGCTGGGATGTGGGCCCCACGATGTGCACTTGTCACCGGGCGGCGCGACCCCGTCATGTCATTCCATTCCATGCCTTCCCATGCCAGGCAGCGCCGCGCCGCGCCAGCTCCGTCCGCACGCCCCTGGGCCTGGCCCGCTTGCGGTCGCATCACTGGGATGGCAGCCTATGCAGGTGGCGCCGCACATCGTCGTACGCTTCAGCCCCGCTGCCCCTGCAGCCCTCCTGCCCGCGTGTGGGCGTCGCCGACCGTCGCCGGCGTGCGGCACCCCGCCAGTTCGGAGGTGCAGGGGGCGGCGGCCGCGGCGCTGGGTCCCATCGCGTACACCGCGTGCGCAATGCATGTTTGACGTCCGGCGTGCGTGTGGGCGCCGCACACCTGTTCACACGTTTGTCCATGCGGACACGTGGAGTGCATGGCATGAGGTTGTGTGGGGTGACGGTATCGTGCCTACCTGCTCGCACAGCTTGTCCATGCGGAAGGGGATCTCGGGAATCAGGCACACGTCAGCCACGCCTGCAGAGCACACCGCCAGCACGGGGCACGTCATCGCCACATTGTAACCTGTCCCAAAGACGGCCCCACACCATACATGCCCGCCGCGACCTAGCCTTGCGTCCATCCGTATTCCCCTGCACCTTGCCTTGCCCCGGACCCTTCCCAGAGCTCCCACCGCCTCCCTAGGGCCAAAGGCACCCGACGCGCCCTGGCCGCCTGAACAACGAGCGTGTGCCCGCATTCCCCCCCCGCGGGTGCCAGCTAGCCCTACACACATGCATTGCATGCGCGGGAGCCTGTTCTACATAACACTGGAACACACATGCATTGCGTGCGTGGTCCACAACTGCACGCTCGCAGGCCCGGACGCACCCGACGCCATGGCCGCCTGCACGGCGATGAAGCCCGACTGGCGGCCCATGAGCTTGACCAGGCCCAGACCGTTGCGGGCGCTGCGCGCCTCCACCTGCGGGTGCGGGGTTCGGGAGCCGGGGCAAGAGATGGGAAGCTGGCACCCCTGGGTTGGGCAACCCGTGCCGTGGACGCACAGACGCGGAGCCCGTCACCCCGGGGCCCGCCGCGCCCATCCACACCACTGCTGGCCGCACCTTGGCCGCGAGCAGCGCGCGCTGCGCCTCCTCCACCGCCGTCTCGAAGCCAAAGCACTTGTCGATCAGCAGGATGTCGTTGTCGATGGACTTGGGCACGCCCACCTGTGGGGGCGCGGCGGCACGGCACATGCGACGTGGAGCTACGCTGCGAGGTGGCCCAGGTGTCCAGCCCGGCTCCGTGAAAACCCAGGGCCGTGATGCTGGGCGCAACCGCCTCGTGTGGCATGGCGTGGCATGGTGTGGCGTGGTGTGGCGTGGTGTGAGCCGGCCGCCGGCGCACATGCAACCCCACGCCCACCACTGGGGCTGCATGGCACACCCTGCTGTCCTTGTGATGGCAGGACAGGTCAACAAAGCCCAGCCCGACCCGACCCGGCCCAGCGCAGCGTAGCACCTGTCACCGCAGCTCAGCCCAGACCAGCCGGGCCCAGCGCCCCCCGGCCCAACCCAGGCTAGCATGCCCAGCGCCGCCTGGCCCACTTCAGCGCAGCCGAGCCCGGCTGGGGCCCCGGCGGGAGTTCCGGCCGCTGGCACACACGCCACAGCCCACACCGGCCCCCTGCGCCCCCCACGCACCACGCTGCACACCACGCCCTGCGCCTCGCACTCCTGGCTGATGGCGTTGGCGGCCGCGTTGCCGCCGTTGCCGCCCACCTGCGGGCGGGGAGGGGCAGCGGCCGAGCAGGGGCGGAGGCGACGTAAGCGGTGCGGGTGCGGCCGCTGGCTGCGCGGGCTGGCTGGTCCGCCGCACGCAGGATGGCAGGATGCCACTGCAACCCAGCATGCGACGCTGGAGGTTGCCCAGCCCCGCTGCTCACCACGAAGACCATGTTGAGGCCCCACAGGTCGATGCGGCGCACGATCTCCTTGACGTTGGCGCCGCCGCGGCTGGTGCCCTGTGGCATGGGAAGAGGGCGAGAGGAAGCCGGGCGTGTTGAGCGGGCCATGCGCGACAGGGCGGTGGGGGGCACACAGTCTTGCGCCGCCTGGTATTCCCCACGGCGCCCCTGCCAGAGTGTGTGCGGTGGCGGCCCTTCTCCCCTCTAACTCATGTGCGGCGCTGCATCCACGGCCCCGCCGACCCATCCCGGCCTGGCATCTCTTCTGGGGCCCCGAGTCTTCCCGTGTCCCGGTCTCCACCGGTTCCAGAACCTCCCGGTGTAGGCCTCCTGCATCCTGGCCAGCCCACGCCTGCACCATCAAGCGACGCTACACATCACCAACAGCAGTGCGCCCCGCACTCACCAGCATGGTTCCTCCCTTGAGGTGGATGCCCTCCACGTACTTGCGCGTGAGGTTGATGGGCTTGGCGTCGCGCTCGTAGAAGCCGCGCAGGCCGTAGCGGATGCCCAGGATGTTGTCCTCGGGCACCCCGTAGTCGGTTAGCGTGTACACGATGTTCTGCGAGGATGGAAGGGAGGGAAGGGCAGGGTGCGGCAGCCGGCATGGCAAGGGCGCGTGTGATCGAGAGGAACATGCACGCGCCAGGGATGCACATCTAGTCGGTAAAAGGTGGTACCACTGGTAGGGGGCGGGACCGGCAGGGCACGGCACGACAGGGTCCGTACGAATAGTCCTTGAAACGGCCACGACGACGACACAGGCCCACATAACTGGCGTGCGCCAACCACGGCCGTCTCGGGCCAGGACGGCACCCGCTGCGTTGGCCGAAGCACCGCGTGAGGCAGCGAGCAGCCCTGCGCCGCTTGCCCGGAGAGCGCCGGACGACACCCCACCATATGACTGATGCATCTTACACGACCCTCACGCGCTGCATGGCGCCGCCCACCTGCACCACGTCGTTGAGGCCGGGGCACAGCCCGCCGCACGTCACCACCGCGGCGCTGACCTGCGTCCACCGGGGAGGGATGGGTGGGTAGCAGTCAGCGGGTGCGGCGCAATGGTGTACACCAGGCAGAGCCTCAGCTTCCAGCTTCAACGGCCATGGCCGCCGCTCCGATGGCTAAGGATGGGAGGGGCCGCCCACGCCTGGCTGCTTCCTCGCCGGCGCCGGCACCGCTCTGCTGTGGACGAAACTATGGCCTCCGGACGGGCCGCCTTCCTCAGCGCCAGGTGGCTGCGGCTGCTGTTGCCCCACCGTATCCGGTGGCCACCGTGGTCTAGCCCGCGGCAACGTGCCGAGTCAGCGGCGCTGCCGCAAACACACCACACGCGCGTCCGGCCTGCGTGGCCGGCAGGCCGCTCCAGCAGGCACCCATCCCCGCTTGCGGCCTTCCGGCTCCCGGCCTCGCCTCCCTCCGAATGGACGTGGTCCGCTAGGGCTACGCAGATCCGCAACACGGCCTGCCCAGGGCGGACCTGCTTGGGGTCGAAGTAGATGGTCTTGCGTGGCCCTGCGCGGATGGCCCACTCGGGCAGCAGGATGCAGCTGTCCTCGTCACCGTGCGTCACTACACCGTCCGCGCAGAAGGAGCCTGCAGGCGGAGACAAGGGACGAGGCCGGGGACGAAGGGACATGTGGGTCGGTGCCCCGGCCAAGCGGGCTTGGTGCTGGCGAGGCGGGGTGGCAGGTCCGAGCCGGGCCATGGTGTTGCTGTCCAGACGAGGAGATCAGCAGACCGGGCGGAGACCGAGAGGTCTGGGCACGGGGCGGAGTCAGAGGGACCGGGAAATCAGAGGACGGCGCGGAGTGCCAGGTTATGTTTATCCCTACGTAAAAGCAAGATGCTTGAGCCCCTGGCAGGTGGTGTTGGGGCACAGCGGGGCGGCGTGATGCATGCAGAGCGGGACAAGGGGTGTCCTCGGGTGAGGTATTGGGCAGGGGGACAGTCAAGGCGTCGAGGGGAAAAGCAAGCATACGCCCCAGTCTCATGTACAAGCACCTGCCGACTCCGGTGACTCGAACTCGACGGTGTGCAACCGGATGCGATCGCGGTCGCCGACTGCGGGGGTTCGAGTTGGTGCGGGTCCAAGATTGCCTGGTTAGTGCCGGCATAGGGTTTGTGCCGCAGCCCACAAGCCCCTTCCGCACCAAAGCCGCCACCCCGGTTGTTGGTGCCAATGAAGGGCGAGTCCCTGTGCGCACGGGGAGGTGGCATGAGGGCTGGCGTTAGGCGCGAGCCAGGGGCGGCGGGGGAAGCCCCCCAACGCACGCACCTCGGCACAAGGTGCTGACGAAGCTCGTTTAGCTCCAGCACGTCTGCGCATGCAACAAGCTTTGTTTGACTTCCAAATCTAGTAGCAGGCCGTGGCGCAAACGCGCACCATCGTAGTCGGTATCTTCCGAAGACGAAATTCGACCACCTCCGTAGGGGCTGGCAACATACGCGCCATTGGCAACGCTAGATGGCGATGCCAATGGGGTTGGCTTGGCAGCCGGCTGCTGATTCGCAGGAGTCTCGGTGATTCGAGCAACGCGAACCACGACCTGACGGCGTACAGGCCTTGCAGCAGAAGGAGTCACAAATGGTCTCCTGCTAAGCCCTGGGACGTGTGTGCCGGCACAGCTGCGATGGTCAATCTGCATTGTGCCGAACGTTGCAATTATATATGTGTGTGGGGTTGGGTGGGCGATAATGCAGACTGCAGCTGCGACAGGTCGCGAGTGTCGCGTGTCAACCGGGGATTGATTGCGGCATGGGTCCTAGGGTTCTAACACGTAACACCTTCTAACACGTGCGCCATTCCAAATCCACCTATGGTCCGGGTGAAGTAGGGGACTGCGGTGCATGGTGGGGGGCCAACGGCCGGGGGCTCTAAGGGTGGGGGGCCACCGGCGGCGCAGTGGATGGTGGAGCGCGCACATGTGGCGACATGTGGCGGCCCGCCGACCGGCACCAACAACCTGGACACGCCCGGACTGGGCTGGCCGGAGACACCTCCCACGCCAGCCTCCTCGCCACGGCTCATACGCACTTGCACTTGCACACTGTCGCCCTTGACAGCGAATGCCCCAGCTGCAGCTCTCGCCGCCGCCACGCCGTGCTAACGGCTGCGCCCCGCTGCGCTCACATGCGCTGCCCTGCTTGAATCATGTACTTTAGCAGCATGTTGGCGTCTGCGTAACCGTCACCACAGCAAGCAGGGACAAGCTTTCACAGCCCTACCGAGAGGCAGCGAGAGGCGTCACGGGCTCGCAGGTCCCGACTCCCGTACGGTGGTAGCACTGACCTCTCAACATTCGTCCGGAGGGGCTGAACGCCCGCAACTGGGGGCAGCAGCATGGGACGAATTGTGACGCTGCTGCCGGCAACGGAGGCAGATTAAAGGAGTGCGAAGTGCTGGGCTGCTGGCTGTGACCCACTGCAAGTTGTCAAGGTTGCATTGGCGGTGATTGGGAAGGATAGTTAGTTGCTGTGGCTAGCGCACTAGCCTGTTCGGCTTTGTGGCCAGGGTCAGCGCAAAGCCGGGGCGCGCGAGTGGAGAATTTAAGGTATCGCCGACACGGCTGGTGACGGGCCCAGAGGCTGATCGGCCGCAATTGGGCCGCAGCAAGGGACCCACCCCAGCCCCCCCGGCAGCTGGTATGAACCGCGCAGGGGGCCAACAGCCACAGCCACCAGCTCCGGAGCCACGGTGGTACGTACGGCACCGCCACGCGCAAGAGACAGGACCCACGGGCCACACGCCAAGAACGGGTGTGCCACTGTCATGAAACCCCCACTCTCTCGGTGGCTAGTTCGAGGCTGCGGGGCGGCCCCAGAAGGTTCGGCACGACCGCTGCCTGCACCAGGAGGCACGCCAGGAGGGACCCCCTTGCCTGGAGCCCGCACCCATCAAGCACGAGTTTGGCGAAGGCAGCACGGCGTCCGGATCCCGCTACCCGCAGAACACAGCCCGGACCGGCTGCTGACACGGTATCCCCGCACCGGCTGCTGGCACGCCTGGACCAACGACAGCGCGCGGGGTACAGCCGCCCCCATCGTTCTTTGACACGATGCCCTGCAGCGCGCCGGCCACGGCCCCGTCGTTCAAGCCGCGGGGAGCGCGGAGCCGTGGGGACGCGCCAGCAACGACCCAGTCCAGGAGGCCTCGTGGACCAGCCGAAGCCGTGGAGAGGATGGACGCCGGCCGTCACGGCGCCACCCGAGGAGCACGAGGAGGAATTGCAAGCCGCGGCAAGAGCTGTGTGCAAACTTGGTTTCATGAATCCTCGCAAGCCATTGGTCTCGGAGTCTCCCTACGCGGGTTCGGCCATTCCGCTATAGCCGCCGAAGGGTGGCCGCCAGGGCTATCGCAAGGCGCCGCAGGTTTGGCAGGAAGCGCTGCTGCAGCGGCCGCGTCAGCCTGCCGGAGCCGCGGCGGGGGCTATGATCGTCGCTGCAGTAGGGCTGCACCAGGGCTGCGGGCGGGTCGGGGGCCCTTGACGCTTGCATTAACCTGTCAATATGTCACCGATCTGAACTTGGTAGAAGTTATGCATCTGTTGGGTTGAATATCTCGATCAAGATACGTCGGCTGCGCAGTGGCGCGCGGACCGCCAGACCGGCATGGGAGCTGTGACGAAACTCCTAGCGCCAACTGTGGGCCGTACGTAGGGCCGGCGAGGAAGGCCGTGGGTTGGGGCAGGACTGCGAAAACAGCGCCGCGGCCCGCGGGGAACCGACCTGGGGAATCAATCATACGCACACACGCGGACGCTAACCCGCAACACCTATGCGGACGGAACGCCAGCTCGCCTCGCCAGCAGGCCACGGCAGCTGTCCGACCGCCGAAGGGCCCAGTCGGCTCCGCTGCTCACATGCCCAACGGCCAGCAGCCGAGGAGAAGCCCCCAACGGACGACACGCACGTGGCACCGCCGCCGCCAGACGCACCACCAGTGTAGACACCCCGTCACGTTGTGACACGCACACTCGCGCGCTCTTGCTCGCGCGCTCTTACCTGATTGCTCGCGTGCTTGCTCGCAGTTGCTCATCACAGGCGGCGGCCGCCCCACAATCCGCCGCCGCACAATCTTGCTGCATGTGCCAATGCCTGCCTGCCGCGTGCCGACAAGCCCAGCGCCGCACCTGCACAGCGCAGCGCTCGTCAAGAGGCCAGCAGCTCCTGGCGGCGCCAGCACGCGCCAAGAGCGAGCGGGGCCGCGCAGCGCTGCGACACCGCCGCCGCCGAACGCACCACGAGATAGACACCCTGCCATGTCACGCTGTGACAAGGACACTCGCTCGCAACTGCTCGTTCGCTCGCTCTCAGTCGCCCATATCAGGCGGCGGCTGCCGCAGGGAACCGCCGCATAATTGCGCTGTGCCGATGCCCGCCTGCCACCTGCCGACGAGCACAGCGCCGCACCGGCACCGGCACAGCGCAGCACGCGCTAGGAGCGAGCCCGAGCAGCGCAGCGCCGGCACAGCGCAGCACGCGCTGCAGGGGAGACAACACTCTCCCCTGACGCGCTGGGTGGCCGCGCAGTAGGGGCGTCCGTCCGCATGCCGTAGCGACACACACAGCCAATGCCGCCGCATGAGTGTAAAGTGAAGAGTATTAAGCAAATAGGTGTTCCCATCCGGGACACCACGCGTGGCCCAGAGCCGTGCCCTTACTTGCTGACGCACGCCTGGCGCCATGACGCAAGAACACGAGGACGGCCCACGCCAGCGCGCGTGCATACGTCGCGCTGCCCACATGCACCGGCCATCCAGCAGTCGTATGCTGTGCCCTTGACACGCACGCTCACACGCGTGCACACACGGTGTGTGTTACTTGCACTAAATGAACGCACGGCAATGGCCCCAAGTCAGTATAATCGCATGCACCTGCCGCGACGGCCGAGGACATGCGCAAGCAAGGCGCGCCGCAGGCGGGGATGGGCGGCAGCGCGCAGGCAGCGGCAGGCGTCACGAGACGGCCACGCAGTGCTGAGGACAGGGTGGAATGAAAACAGAAATAGAGGTAGGTACCGTACGGCGGGCTTGAACCGCCGTGATTGGAGGAGGCAGGGCCGACAGGCTGCGTGTCTGCGCCTGCCCGGACCTCACTCGCGCGAGTCTACTCACGCGCCTGCTGCTGCCACACACGCCTTTGTACTTAAGAATTCAAGAACCAGCGTACGCGGGCGCCTGCTGCCGCCCTCGCACGCACACACGCAGCTGCGCACACCCACACGCACGGCTGCTGGCCGGCCGTAGCACATGCCCGCATGCACACCACCGCTCACCGCTCGCTGCTCGGCAGTTGGCAGTGGGGGTTCATGGTCACGGCAGGTGGGCGAGCGCCCTCGTAACCCACGACACCAAGCCCCTTGGAGCAGCAGCACGCAGTCATATTGCCGCGTCGTCCTGGCCGCCGCTGCAGTGCACAGTGCCAGGCACACGAGATCACTCGACCGGAACACCCGGTCAAGCAGAGGGCTCCCCTCCACAGCAGCGCAGCACAGGGCCAGCAAGCGGCGTGCGTGTGTGTGGCGGGACACCAGCTCAGCACGATATCACTGCTGACATGTGCAGGCCGCAGAGAAGCACACTCTGCCCCCCTGCTGCACCGCGCGCCGCCGGCCACATCGCCGCGCTCCGCGCTCACGCATCTCCCGCCGCCGCAGCGCACAAGCCGCGCTCCTCCAACACACGCAGCTCGCCGGAGCGCGCCGACACACGTGCGGCTGTACGGCACCACAGCAGCCGCAGCCAGGGCTGGCGGCGCCGGACCGGTGGGCCTCGGACTGCCGTTGTCGCCTCTTCTCGCCCTCATGGGCGCAATGTCTTATCACCCCGGCAGCTGCGCATGCATGCCCCGCTGCCCAACTGCCCGACTGCCCACCTGCCTCTCCACAAGCCTGGCCGCACTGCCGATTATGCTGACCGTGACGGCGGCTGGCCAGATGTATGGCAGCACCCGCCAGCGCCACCGCTCACCGACAGTGAGCTTCAGCCAACGTGGCCAACAGCGAGCGAGCGCCACGCTCGCGAGTGACAAGCCGCACCCGCCCCAGCCCCGGGCCCAGGTGCACGTCTGCTCGAGAGCCGCAGCCGACCCATGGCTCCGCCAGCCCCCTTGCCTGGCTCTCGTGCTCAGTCCGCCTTGCTGCCCTTGCCGCCCTTGCCGCCCTTGCCGCCCTTGCCGCTGCCGCTGCCGCCCGCACCCGCCGCCATCGGCACCGCTGCGCCGCCGCGGGCCGCGGCCGCTGCGGCGGCAGCGCGCGCCGCTGCGGCGGCGTGCCGGGAGCGCATGAGGCCATGGCAGACCAGGGTGGTCACCGCCGCAAGGGCCTCGACGCGGGCGGCAAGGGCCAGGGCCGTGGGCAGGGTGGCGGCGGCGCCGGTGGCTAGGGCCAGGGCGGCGTTGAGCGGCAGCTTGGCGGCGGAGATGAGCGCGGCGGCGCGGGGCGGCATCTGGGGGAGGGGCAGGGTGACGTCAGCGTGACGTCAGGCGATGCGCTGACGCCGCTCGTCACACGCACCAGGCGGGCGAGTTCACCGGGCGCGTGCCGGGCAGGGCCACGCCCAGCTTTCCGATTGCTGCATGCGGTGACACTGCCGTACGCTACAAGCTAGGTACGGACAGTACTAGGTACGGACAGTACTAGGTACGGATAGTTGCGCACGGCACGGCATCACACGCACGCACCAGGCAGGCTCCGGGCAGTATGACGCCCTCCTGCAGCAGTATGACCTGGCTGGCGTAGGTGACCATGATGGCCGGCACCGCCACCAGCCGAGCGGCGATGAGCGCCTGCGAGGAGGCGGGCAGGAAGGGATAGGGCACGGGGATAGGGACGGGGATAGGGCACGGGGATAGGGCACGGGGATAGGGACGGGGAGGCGCATGTGTGGGTTTGTGCTTGGGAGTGCACGGCCCGAGGCGGCCGGCCGCGCGGCGATCAGGGCCTGCGGGAACGTACGAAGGGGGTGGGCGCGGGGAAGCGCGCGTGCAGGCGCGCTTCTTGCGGACGCGCGACACGGCGGGGGAGCGCGCGCGGCGCCAGCGGCTGCCACCATGGCCCGCGGCAGCGGCCGCCGGGAGGCATTGCTCGGGCGTGTAGCCCTCGTCCGCGCCCCGCCAGCGACCGCAGCCAGGCCAAGGGGAAGCGCGTGTGCAGACGCGCCCGCGAGGCCGGCCGCCATCCAGCGGCTGCATCTAGCTAGTGCACGAGGCCGCAGCCGCGGCGTCAGCTTCCTGGCGGCGACGTTCGCACCCCTCCTCGAGGGCCTCACCTTGAGGGCGACGTAGCAGCCGTAGCGGGGCACCCTCGTGGCAACCGCCAGCGCCGCCAGCGTGTTGTGCCGCGCCGCCGCGCCCCAGGCCGCCAGCGGGCCCCAGGCGGCGGCCGCCAGTAGGCTGGGCCAGGCGGCGAGCGCGGAGGCGGCCAGGTCGGGGGGCGGTACGCCGCCCTTCAGCAGCAGGCCGCGCAGCAGCAGGCCGATGAAGCCCGCCACATCCACCGCCGCGCTGCGGCGGGGGAGGAGGGGAGTGGGAGTGGAGGGGGAGGGGAGCGAGCAGTGTGAGTGACGGAACGCAAGTTCGGACATGGGCCGAGGAAGCCCGCCACGTTCAACACCGCGCCACGGTGGTCGTGGGCCGGGGGGAGTGGACATGAGGAGGGGGAGGGGTTACAAGCAGTTGCGGATGGCGTGGGTAGCCCGGTGTGAGGACCTGAGGATGGCATCCGCGGTGTCACTTGTTGTCGCTAGGGCCGGGTGCGGCTGCGGCAGTTAGAGGCACGTAGCAGGGACAGGCCCGGGCCCAGCTGCGCCGCCAGAGCCGGGCTTGCCCGTCCCCGCTGTGCCTCAGACCTAAGCAAGCAGCAGAGCATAGACCCTCCCTCCCCCAGCCCCCGAGCCGCCCATCGGCGCCCACGGCCCCGCCTCACCCCCGGCAACCTCCCGCTGGCGAGCCCCAGGCCCCCCGGGCATACCCCCCAGCACCGCACAGTCACAGCGCCCCCCCCCGCCCCAGCCCCCCACGCTCACAGCGACCCGGCCATGAGCAGCGTCCACTCCTCCGCGTACCCCGCCAGCACCGCGCCCGCCGCCGAGCCGCCCGGCGCCAACGCATTGAGAGCCACCCAGGCCAGGCAGGCGCGCAGGCCCGGCCGGACAGCGACCGGGCCGGGGACCGTGCCCAGCGGCGCAGCCGCGGCCGCGGCCGCGGCAGAGGGCAGAGGCGGCGGCAGCGGTAACAGCGGGCACAGTGCCTGCGCCAGCGCTGCATCGGCCGCCAGGCGGGCGGCGGTGAGCGGCATGCCTGCCTCGGCCGCGAAACGCGAAAGGTGGGGGACCAGCTGCGACCACACGCCGTCCGTGTCCGCGACGCCCAACGCCTGGCACGCGGGCCCCGGCCCGTGGGCAGGCGCCGGTCCGGAGGCGAGACTGCAGCCGGAGCCGGAGCCGGAGCCGGATGCCGAACCCGCCTTGTCCACAGTGACGGGGGCGGCAGAGGCGGCGGCGCCGCCGTCAAAGATGAGGCGGCGACAGCCGCCGCCGGCCGCGATGGCGGCGGCGCCGGCGGACCGCGCCGCCGCGGCTGCTTCCGTCCAGCTCCCCATGTCGTACAGGAAGTCATCCAGCTCCCGGGCAGCTTCGCGCGAGCGGTCCGCATGCAGTGTGTCCAGCAGGTCCCCGGACTCCGGCACAGCTGAAGCGGCAGTCGCGGCACGGGACCAGGCGTCGACGGCGGCGCCGAGCTCGGCGGCGAGGGGCGCATCGCCGAGCGCGAGCAGCGGCAGTGTGCTGCAGCGGCGGTGCAGGCCGGCGGCGGCGGCGGCGGGGGCGGCCAGGATGAGGTCCACCTGCGCGTCAGGGGCAGCGGCGGCGGCGGTGCGGCCGGGGAGCGCGTTGCTGGGCAGCCCGTGGTGTGTTGACCCCCCGGCAGCACGTCCGCTGCGGCGGGGCACGGCCTGAGCCATCGCCCGGCGCTGTGGTGCGCTGCGTGGCCCTGTGTCCCCGCCAGCCCCCCTGCGTGGCCCTGTGTCCCCGCCAGCCCCCCTGCGTGGCCCTGTATCCCCGCCAGCCCCCCTGCGTGGCCCTGTGTCCCCGCCAGGCCCCCTGCGTGGCCTGGGTTGTGTCCCCGCCAGCCCCCACCTCGGCCGGCGCCTGGGCCGAGCCCCTGCCACCGGCCTGCCGCCGCCCGCCTCGCTGACCTGCCGCAGCGCCGGATCCATGCGAGCCCATGCGACCCAATGGCGCCAGCCCCAACCGCCACACCCGTGACCCAGCCCAGCCCGCACCCACCATGACGGACCCCGGCGCCGCCGGCAGCTCCGGCAGGGCGATGCGGTACTCGTACTCCTCGCAGCCAGCGGCGGCGGCGCCGCCAGGGCCGCCGCCGGCTCCGGCTCCGGCCGCGGGCCGCACCGGCCTCGCCGCCAGCACCGCCGCTGGAAGGAAGCGGCCGCCAGCGATGCGCACCAGCACCTCCAGCGGCGGCGGCGGCGCCGCCGCCGCCCTGCCGCCGCCGGCCCCAGCGCCGGCCCCCGACTCGAACTCGTCCCCGGCGGCGGGGCCGCACGTTAGCCGCGCGTGCAGTACCACGGCCGGCGGCGCCTCGGGGCCCGCCGCTGGCGATGCCGCCGACGCCGCCGACGCCGGGCGGGCCGCTGGCGGCAATAGCAGCACCCTGGGCTGCAGGTCCCAGAAGCCACTGTCCGGCTTGTCGTCGCGTGTGGGGCCGTGCAGGCCGGACTGCAGCCCGGACCCGACCGGACTGGCCGCGCCGGAGCCGGAGTCGGCGCCCCCGGCGGCGCCGGCGGGCGGCGGCCTGAGCCCCAGCGCCCGGACGATGTCATCGGGCGGCAGCGACGCGGGCAGCTGGCAGCGCGGCAGGCGGCCTGCGCGTCCTGGGCCGGAGGGTTGGGTGCGGTGTGAGAGACACGGATTGGACACGGCGTGTGGGTGGCAGGAGGGCTGGACACGGCGTGTGGGTTGCGGGTTGAGCCATCGTCGTGGGCCCCATGTCCCGTGCTACTCTGGCCCGCCCTCCTGTCCGACAGCGCCTCCTCGCTCCCCCGCCCGGCGCCGTGCACAGGTCCGCAGCGCGGAGCCGCCATGCTCGCGACGTTGCAACGGCGGTGCACCGCTGCTGTCGGGCGCTCACGCACCTGGCTCCGGCTCGTCGGCGGCCTGCAGCACCAGCGTCAGCTCGATGCAGCCGCGCCTGCAGTACGCACCGCCCAGCGAGAGGCCCTGCGCCGCCGCAAGGCACGCCAGCCGCTGCTCCCAGTCCGGTGGCAGATCCTCGGGCTCAGCCCAGGGGATCTGCGCCAGGGTTGGCGTGGCGGAGGGAGGGGTCCGCGAAGTTAAGCGGTTGGGGTCGGGAAGGAAGCAGCGGGGTGGGGCGGGCGAGGGGCGTCGGGGGTAGCCGGCCGAGGGGCAGGTATGGGCGGTGAATGGCGGTTGGCGCGAGCCTCAGGCGTGGTGGAGAGGGTCCGGGCCGGCCGTCGGAGCTTCCGGTGCTCACTGCAGCTATGCACAGGGTCGGCGGTGTCGGCTGCGCCGACGGCATTATGGACGGCATTATCGTACGGCGCTACCGCGGCGGCGGCACGGCCGTGCACACCGTACGTCAGCACAACCCCACCTTGACGCTCCGTGTACGGCGCTGCAGGGGGCTCCTGTAGGGCGGCTGCTGCGCCTTCTGCCGCGCCGCGATGATGGCGGCGACAGCGGCGGCGGCCAGCGAGTCGCCGGCGGCGCCGCCACCCGGCGCCGGGGCCGCGTCGGCGGGGCCGTCCTTGCCGCTGGGGCAGCCCGGCAGCGCCGACTCACTGCCAAGCGCGCTGCCGCCGGCCTGGCAGTCGGCACTCGAGGCGGCGCCCGAGGCGGGGCTCGTTGCGTTGTCCGCGTCGGCAACGGCCGAGGCGGTGTGGCGCTCCATGGCTGCATCCAGGAGCAGCAGCACCACGGAGGCGCCAAGGCGCAGCGCAGCGATGTCGGCCGCGCGCGCGCCCGGCGGCAGGTGCTCGGCGTACCAGCGCGCCAGCAGCAGCGTCGCTGCCGCGGTCGCGCCGCCGTAGCACAGCTCAAATGTCCGCCAATAACGCTGCGGGAGTGAGGAATGCAGAGGAGGGCCCAGTGAAGCGCGCAGGCCACTGGACGTGGTCAACTAGGCATAGCGAGGATCGGTTTGTGGGCGTTTGCCGTTGCTCCGCAAATGTCCGATGGGCTGGCGGCGCCAGGCAGCGGGGGCCGGGGCACGCTTGTGGGGCCAGCCGAGCCGCAGGGTGAGAGCGGTCGCCGTGCCCCACTACAGATAGCTGCGTTGTGGTCGTTTGTCGGGAGCTGGCTGCCCCAGCGCGCACCGATGTGCCCAGCAGGGAGATGCCGAGTCCGAAGTCCATCAATGGGTGGCGGACTTTGAACAGCGCGTTCAGCGCCACCGCCGACGGCAGGCGGTGCGGGCCCGCTAGCAGGTGGCACACAAACAGGCTGGAGCGCATGCAGTAGTGGGCAATGGGCAGCGCCAGCTGCGAGCAGGGGAGGGGCGCGGGGCGGGGGCTTTCAGCTGCCTGAATGGACCGTAGGTCTCGAAAACATGCAAACGTGCAAAGCACGTGGGCGTGCGATGGATGGGGTGTACGACTGAGGTGCTGGAATGCTTGCAAACAACAGGCAGGAGGAGCATCACATGGGAGATAAACTGCGCAGCGAACCCGAAAGCAACGGCGGTTCGTGTCGGCCATGGATTCGAACCCCGCACAGGACGGCTCCAACCCGCGCATCAAGCCAACTTGAGCTCACCGTTCGGTATGCGGTCGCCTGCAGGAAGAGCGCGCCCAGAATCCGCGCCACTATGAAGAGGAGGGTACAAGAAACCCAGGCGTCCTCCGGCGCCAGTTGGAACATCAATTCAGCTGTGACCGTAGGTAGCCTCCACAACACGTACATGGCGCGCTGCACGCCGATAGCTTTGCACGGGTACTCCGCTAAGACGCTCGACTGTTGCGGAAGGCTGTGCCGCTCGCCCGCACAATGGAAGAGAGCAAGACGCTGATATGTCAGCACACTGAGCATGAGCACAGCAACTGCTGCGACACGCTCGCGTGTTGTTGTAGGCTGCTGTGCTCGCTGCTGTCGGCACGGACGCAACAGCATGCCGCATGTAAGCACCATAGGCAGCGTGCAGAGTTGCCTCTTGAGCAAGGTGCTGTTCAAGGGCCACAAAGCAAGGCGATGCCGGTAGTGCCGACCTATCTCGATCGCTGTGGTGCTCTGCTATCAAGTAACGCTCCGCTACATGTGTGTTGGAGAGAGCAGCGGGCCGACAAACGCCGAGTCCGACTGTGTGTCGTGTGAAACCAGCCCCTGCACGTGCTGTTGCACGGACCTCAGAGAGGCTCTGAGTAGCTGCTGCCTTATGATAAGAAGTCTTAAACAGCAGGTTAGGTCATGAGCAACCCCATTGCCCTACGACAAAGTACCGCCACCCTCACTCCCCTCGCTCTCCCCGTCCCCGCGCCGTCCCTTCCCCGCTGCGGCCTTGGTACCGCTCGGCCCGGCCGGGACAAGGGGCCGCCTAGCCGGAGCCGCTACTGGGTGCTTTACTACCACACGTCGCCCGTGCAGCCCCTGGCCGCCATCTCAGGAGACAGAGTCTGCTGTCGCAGGTACCTACCTCTACTATCCGCGCCGTGGGCCCTAACACGCATGACAGCACGGGCGCCCAAGGCATGGGTGTACGTAGGCGCCGGTACATCCGTCCTTCCAGCCAAGGCCAGTACCACCCTCTGATGACTTCCCCGCTGGTTTAAAAGTTTGATAGGCCAGTCCGTATGGCGACAGTTGATAGGGTGGCGGGACGCCTGCATTTCAACGCCGAAGACTGAAGTAGCCCCATCGGTTGGAGCGGCCAGGGGGAGGGCTCATCGAAGTACGGGGTGGGGGATGCGCCCTTTTCCCATTCCGGATGGGGCCACTATAGCCCCAATCCAGATTCATCTGTAAAGCAGCGGCGTGCGCGGTGCCAGCTAGGACGGCGCAGTGCAGAAGTACCCAGGCAGGTCCCAGACAAAGGACGGGGGTTGAGGCTTCGGCCCTGCTTCCATGCCCGATGGTGGACGTTGGAACCACGGCGGGCCACGGCACAGGCGTGCAAGCGTGAGGGCCCACGGAGTCCCCGTCCGTTACAGGTCAACAGCAACCGGCACTTACACCTGTGCGCCACCCAATGGCCTGCGCCTCTCGCAATAGGGCCCAGATGCCTCGAACCGTCTCGCTTGCCTGGCTTGCCGCCTGGCCCCGCACGGCGGACGGCCGCCAGCGCCGCCACAGGCCGTCCCTGGCGCCACCGGCCCCGTAGCCAGCCCCGGCTCACGCGCCGCCGGGGCCTCCGCCGGATCGCAGGCTCGCAACACGCGCCATCAGCCACAAGCCGCCGAAACCGACTCCCGCCGCTATCCGAGACCCGACGGCGTTGCCTAGGCCTCAGGTACGGCGCTGCCTGCCTGGCTACCCGGAAGCCCGGGGGCGCGCTCAAAGCCACGCCACGCCACAGACCCGGGACTTCCCGTGCATGCACGCCCGACCCACAGTGACATGGCGCGATCGGCGCATGCGAGCTACCCCATACCACAGAGCTCCATTAGGCTGTGCAGGCGGCGCCCCTGCCGAGCCAAGGGATGTTCGGCACCAGGCGCTCGCGCGCGCTCGCTCCAGGCGCTCGCGGCACCAGGCACTCGCGGGCGCATCGGCCGTTCGGCGGCATCCGCACGGGGGCGCTCCTCGTCGCGGAGGCGCCCCCACACAGCCCCAGGGCTGGCCGCTGCCAGCCCCTGCCTCCTCCTGAGCCCGCCGACCGTGAGGACGGCCCTCACCGTAGCAGCCTCGCCGGCCTCAACCCCACGCGCTGCGGCGCACACGGCCAGGCCGCCACGGCCGGCCACACGCGTAGGCCAAGCCGCGATCGCGTTCACTTCTCAGCTACTTACTGCCCCTGCAACCGCTGCCATTGACGACAGCGCTCTGGGCAGCTCCAGGCCTTGCCCAGGCCGCGCCGCCGGGGTCGCTGCTCAGCCCTGCCCCCAGCCGAGCGCTCGCGCCACCCCAGGTGTGCAGGTGGCCGCTCCACAGTGGCCACCGCCAAGTGCGGCAGCCCCTGTCACAAGGCCGGTACGGTCCCCAGGGGACGGCGCCAGGAAGTTGCGCTGGGGCGGCTTGGTGGGCCGCCCGTGCGCTGTGTGCTGAGGGCGCCTTGCATCGACACCGCAAGCTCCGCAAATCACAACGGACGAAAGCCGCCGGCATCGGCGACGCGCCAGTAATCTGCTCGCCACCGCCGTACCCCCGTCCGCGTGCGCTCAGTCGCTGTCGTCCATCGCCGCCGGCCCTGCCCCCGGCTTCCCGCCCTTGGCCGCCTTGCCCTTGCCCTTGGCCGCCGCCTTGCCGCCCTTGCCCGCGGGCGCCTTGGCCGCGGCCGGCGGCGGCGGCAGCGTGTGCGCTAGGTGATTGGTGATGGCCGCGATGGGGTCCTTCTGGTAGAGCGGGTGCTTGAGCACCTGGGGCCGCATCGGGCAGCGGCGCAAAGAGGGCATATCGCACAGGCACGGAATCATCGCCCAGGTTGTGGCGTCGAGGGCAGCACGTCGCCGCGGCACGCATGTCCGCCAGAAATGACGAGGTACACGGA
>BDDC01000773.1:31633-44704 GCA_001662425.1 Chlamydomonas sphaeroides | reverse complement strand
AAGTCGGTAGGGTCCAAGGACACCCCCAGGACACCTTAAGTTTGGACGGGCAGCTCCCCAAACGAAAACCCCAGTACGAAGGGCTCAGTGATTCACAATAGGCACTGATTCACAATAGACACAACCACCTGTACGCCCCCGACCATGCCCTTGTTAGCATGCCCCCACCCCATGCCCCCATCAACGCCCCCGCGCATACGTACCTGTACTCCCAGTCCCCAGCGCCCACGCACGCACGGCACGGCGGCACTGCTGCACCTACTGCAGCTTCTGCACCAGCCTGTGCTGCCTCCCCTACCTCCGTTCCCCTGCTGTCTGTGCTGCCCTGCGGGCCCATGCATGCCGGCGAGATACACGCCCCTGAATCCGCGCCTCAATGCTCTCGTGCTTGCATACCTGGCACGGCGTACACGCCCGCTCATATCTCCACCACTGCGCCTTTGGTGCGTGCTCCCCGGGTGTTGGGTTCGTGCGGGACGGGAATCCGTCCGCCACAGCAAGTCGCCGACAATCGCATACTTATAACGTGCTACATGTATGTCGTGCACGCCAACCTTGTTCCTTGCTCGACGAGCAACCACACATGCGCTGATATAGCAGCTGCAGCTTGTCTTTTTCGTATGTGCACCTTCTCCTCTTTCCTTGTTGCCTGCACACATAGTCATGGATCGCAAGCCCACTTCGCTGAGTGCTCAGGCACAGCAACTCCAGAACGCAATTGCTCGGCGCGAGCAGCGCCGCGGACAAGAGAAAGCGCAGCGACATGTGAGCGGGACGTTGCATATCCAGCGAGTTTACAGCCGGGTCTGAGTAGGGGTCGTGGGCACATCTGGCACCCCGCCCGCGAGACGCCTTCGCTACCCTTGCCATCGCTTCAAGGGCCCCCCTGCCTCCCTGCCTCCCATGCCGTTGTCCCTGAGCAGGAGGCCGCCGAGGCCGCTGGAGAGTATGGTGCAAACGGTAAGCCCCAAGGCAGTTCACCCTCCGCTCGACCTCAACCCACCCATAGCAGCCGCAGCGCCGCCGGCCGCGACCGCTACATTGCTCAAAAGGTCGCATAGTGGCTTCGGCGTTTACTGCCCAGTGTCATGGCCGACTGAGTATCCGGGCAACTCGTGCACCACACGAGGACCTGGGGTATTGGGGCCCTCCGCGGCAAACGCCGGGGCAGCAAGAGCACAAGCCAGGCATGTGCCCTGAGCGAGCGATTGCGGCCCTCTCTGGCACCTCAGGTCCTCCCTCCAAGCGCCAGGCCGTGACTGGAGCCAGCGGCGCCGTCGCCAAGCTCGGCGACATTGCCGCGGCGCTGGCGGCAAGGCCGGTGGAGGTGTTCCGTTGCGACCTGTGCCAGGCAAGCAGGGGCACGAGCAAGGCCTCAGCCCGGGCCGGAGCCATGCCGATGGCTTCGCTTACCTATCCGCACACTCCAGCGCACATAACCCAGACTCAGGCTCGTCCCCAATGGCATGCAAAAGGCCACGGTCGCTGCATGCTGTCAACACAAGACAGGACGCGACTCACCTCCTGGCCCGGCGGCCTCCCGCCGCGCGCTCCTCCCCCCAGGCCACCTTCTCCAGCCAGGGCCAGTACCAGCAGCACGTGGCGGGACCTGTGCACCGCAAGGCGCTCGATAAGCAGGCGGCGGACAAGCTGGCGGCGCAGCGGCGCGCGCCGTGAGTCGGGGGCCCGGCGCCGTCAGCCGCGCCGCGGCTGTGGGGTGTGTTCTCAAGTGTTAACTAGAACAGAACCCTACACGCGGCACAGCAGGTGTGTGAGGTCCGCGTTGGGTGTCGAGCGGTTCAGGCGCCGGTGGGCGCTGCGCGCTGGGGTGGCCCACAGCAGAGGCGCTTCAGGGCGGTGCCAGGCGCGGCAGCGGCTCTGCTGCAGACAAACCAGGCGTGTGCGGGCGACATGTACAAGCCACACCTGATGCGGCCGCCTCGTGGCGCCCGCAGGTACCAGCACATGATGGAGAGCGCGCTTGGCGCAGCCACCTGGGGCTCGGGCCACGGCGGCGGCCAGCAGCCGCAGCAGCAATCGCGCGGAGCTGCCGGCGGTGGCCATCATGCGGCGGGCGGCGGGCGGGGCGGCGGCCGCGACGGCGGGCGGGGCAACGGGGGCCGCGACGGCGGACGCGGGCGCGGCGCAGCCAGGTGCGGAGGGCCGACGCTCCACTTGGCGGGGCTCGCGGCGGAAACGGCGGGATGCCCGCAGCCCGCCTGTACAGGCGCCGCTTGAAAGGGCGCACGGCACATCGACCCCAGCCCCAGGCCTCTGGGGCCATACGTGGGCCAACCATGGGCTAAACCCGTCAGGTTGCCGCTTGTGCTGAGGCCCCACGCGCCTCCCAACCTGCTGCTCGCCGCAGTGGCGCCGACGCTGGCGCGCCCTCGGCCCCCCGCCCCGACTCGCTGAGCCACGAGGAGCTGGTGCGGGCGGCCACCCGCAGCAACGAGCCGCTGACCATCGGAGGTGCGGCGGAGGCGGGGCTACTGTGGGCGGTGCGCGAGCCTGTGGCGTAGGGCCGCTGCGACCGTGTTCGCCCACCGGGATGTTGCGGCTGTCGTCGTCGCAATGCGGTGGACAGCTCACGTTGCGTGACGGGTAGCCAGGCGCATACCGCGGCCTGTCTGATTCGGCCCCTGCAGCCGGGCTGCCGACCGCTGAAGCTGTGTGTCCGCGGCTGCTGCGTCGCAGGCTGGGCGCCGCCGAGCATCAGCGTGCCGGCTGCAGCAGCGGTGGCGCTCTCAGGTGGGGCCGCCCCTGCAGCATGCGGGGTACCGATGCCGCGTTGCCGCCCGCTCCTGCAGCATGCAGTCCGGGCGGCATGTGCCTGCAAGCTGCGGGCGCCCTCTGCGCTTTCCTTGCTGTCGTGCAGGCCAGTCGCCTTCGCCGGAGACGGCCCGCGAGCCATCGCGACAAGGGCAAGCGAAACAGCAGGAAGCGGTCGAAGGAGACGGAGGCGAGGCAGGGGACGAGGGCGGGGGCAGCGAGGGAGCGCAGGGCGGGCTGTTGGGCCTCGCATACGGGGACAGCGATGAAGAGGGGAAGGGGGCGCAGGACGGGACAGGCGGCGGCGGGGCGGGGGCTGGCGGGGGCTCCTCCGATGACTCCGACAGCGAGGAGGGTGGCGTGCCCTTCACTGGGTCCTTCTTCTGAGCTTCAGTCGTCAAGGGTCCGCCGTTGCTTGCAAGCCTCATAATTGGGGGTCGTGAGATGGATTTTGGGACTGCCACTTCTCCTGGGGGTGGGGGGTGGCTCGGCGTTGGGGGTGGAGTGGGTGGGCGTAAGAGTCTGGAGGATGGTGCGACCCTCGCGTCGGCACCTTGCTAATGCCCTGCATGCGCGCTAGCCAGCATTAAACTGCCTCTTCTTGCCAGGATGCTGAATGGGCCGCGACGCATGAGTGTCGGGTATGGTGTTGTGAGGCCTGAGGTGGTCGGGGGTCCAGGGGCAGCGGTTGAGCCACTAGAGGACAGGGTCGGTGAGAAAAATTGGTACAACAAACAAACGAAGTCAGGAACCTGTACCTGCTAATCGGTATGCGTGTGCTGCAGCTGGCGATATCCAGCCCCGCAGGGCGCAGTGCGATGCTGGGACGTGCTGGGCGCCCTTACACGGGCAAGGAATGGCCAACGCGCCTCCGTGAGCTTGGCGGCAAGCTCAGCCTGGCGTGTTGGGACGCAAAGGAGAGGATTCCTGAGTATTCCTGGTTCCTTAGGTCGTACCCGTCATCCTATGGCTGCGGCGGCGCGGTCTGGAAGCAGAGAGATTGAGAGAGGGAGGCGGGGGTTGACGGGCATGACCCTAGGGTCTGCACCTTGTCCATGTGGCGCATACGCGCTTCTCAGCATCAAGCTGGTATGTTTTGCCTTCTTGAGAGCCTTGCTGAGTCTTGCTTGTGTCGGTTGTCACGCCCGCAAACTAGCAGCCCAAAAAGCATTCAGTAAGCTGGCTGCTGGCACTCCTCATAGTCTCGATAGCAATTCTACAGGAACCATACATTTACCGATCGGCCGCGCAGCCCCTCGCAAAAACCAACTAGTCCCTCTGTGACGCAAGCGCAAGGCGCGTCCAAGTGAACTGTGCCTGCCACCGACTCAGCACCACACGTACAACTATCGGCATCACGCTTGCAAATTGGAACCTTGAGATACGATCGCGTTGCCATGCACCCCACGCTGCTGGGCGGTGGCGCTTCGGTTCGTTGCCCGAGCCATGGAAAACTTCCAGCTGCTACCTCGCTGGCAACATCAACAGCGACGCTGGTGCCGGTGCTTACGTGGCCGGCGCGCCGGCCAGCATCTCGGCGACTGGCCCGGGTTGTGACGCAGGCGCGGACGGCCCTTGCGCCCCCTGCAGCTCCCGCCGCCATAGCACAGCCTACCACGCCAGCTCCTGCGGCTGGAACCGGCGGCGGCCTGCCAGAGGGCAGCGGCAGCGGCCCTGCCGCCGTGAGCATGGAGGGCCTCCGCAGCTTGGACCTCCCCGCCGACGGCGCGCCGGCCGCTCGCGGAGCTGGCGCCAGCAACAGCGGCCGCCTCATCGGCGCCACTGCTACAGTATCTGCGCCGCTGCCTGACGGCCCGATTATGATGCGGCCACCCTCCTCGTCGTCGTCGGCCTCGTTCTCCGGCCGCGCCGCGCCGTCGACGTCGCGGCCAAGCGCACCACCAGCACCGGCGATGGGCCGCCGATCGTCCCCTGCCTTTGCCTCCACTAGCAGCGTGTGGAATGCTGGCGACAGCGGCGGTAGCTGGGGCGGCGGCTCGTCTGGGGGCTACGAGTCCGATGTCGAAGCCCCCGAGTTCAGCGAGGTGCGGCGGGCTGTACCTGCTAGAGAAAGGCGGCATGTGTGGCCGTTTGGGGTCCCCCGAGAACCCTCCCTGCCTAGCATCTCCCCGAGCTTGACGTTACCAGCAACGCGCAAGGTGGCGCGTGTGATGCCGTCCGGTGGTTGGGGCGGGGCTTGGGCGACTCGCCGCCGTGCGGCCATGGCGGAGGCGGCTGCGGCCGCCCGCACCAGGTGGTGGCAGCTTGCAGCAAGACCGCGACGCCTTGGCGTCTTAACCCTCAGCGTTTCCCTTGTGCCGTTGTAGCGCCTCTCCCCCACGCGTTCCCCTCTTTCCAGCACCCCTTCCGCCCCATCACCACAGCCCCTATCCGGCCATGTGCCTTTACGCCCTCGTTTTTACGCCGTGCCTCCGCCTGCCAGCCCTCTGCCTACGACGCCGACATGAACTCGGCCTACTGGGAGACACGGCCAGTGCGGGTGATGGCACGGCTAGTGCGCATAGGTGAGTAAGGAGGCAGGGCGGCGGAGTAAGCGGGGATTGCAGACGGCCGCCCAGGCGGGGGCCAGGGCGTGGGATACGAGCTCAGTCAGAGCAGCGGACTGAAGGGCCAGATGCCAGGGCCAACTGTGCAGCCCGGTCGGGGCATACATGGGCACCCCTGATTGGGCGCCGGCCGTGGAGTGGGCGAGAGGATGTGGCAGGAGCCGAGCAGACCAGGGTGGCAGGGCATCCGCTAGCGCCGCACCGCTGCGGTCGACCCGGCCGCGGCGGTTGTCTCAGGTACCTTTCACTGACTTCCACGCTGGTTCTACAGTGAAAGGGCGCAACCGAGCGCTGGCCCCAGCGGCGCCGCTGCAGCCAGGGCCCGCGTCCGCCCGCCCAGGCCTGTGCAAGTAAACGGCCTGCGCGCCAGGCGCCTCCTGCCGCTCCCGCCAACCGCCTTCCCTGCGTCTGCTGCCGGGGCGTCGCGCGCTTGCAGGCTTGGAGTTTGGCGGCTGGGCGGCTGCGACCCGCGCTCGCAGTTGGCGGCTGCGGGACCCGGCGCAGCAGGAGGCGGCTGCGGCTGAGGCGCTCAAGGATGTGCTGGTGCGGGGACTGGAGGCTGGCGGCTGGAGGCTATGTAACGGCACATACGTGTGCAGGCGAATTGGATCCGTCCCCGCCAGCTAACCGTGGCTCACGCTACCGCCGCGCCGCCCCATCCCTGCACACCCTAGGTGCGGCTGGGCCCTGCGTTCGTCAAGATCGGCCAGGCGCTGTCCTCGCGGCCCGACGTGCTGCCGCCCGCCTACATCGCGGGACTGGAGGCGCTCCAGGACCGCATTCCGCCCTTCCCGGACGCCGCCGCAATGGCAGGTGAGCGTCCGCTGCGGCCTCGATAGGCCCCAGCCCCGGCAAGAGACCTTGTGGCGGCCCTCGTGGCGGCTGACGCTGTGCCGCCGCGGCAACGCGCCTGCGCTATGTGCCCTGTCCCCCTTGGTCCCCCGCCCTGCGGCCCCCTTCGCACGCCTGCGTGCCGCTGAATCTAGCTGGCCCGCCACCCGCCGCGCCCCTCGCCCGCAGTGCTGGAGGCGGAGCTAGGGCGGCCGGCCTCACAGGTTTTTGCGCGCCTGTCGCCGAGCCCCGTGGCTGCGGCGTCGCTGGGACAGGTGGGGCGCGGAAGGGGGCTGCGGGTGGGGGCGCGGTGACGAGCGTTTCAATGGCGGGGTTCGGTCCTGCAGGCAGGAGACCGCGGAGCAGCCAGTGGAGGCGCCTGGGGTTCCAAGAGTGGAAGGGCACAAGCGCGGACGTCGCCGGGGGGCTTGGGGCAGAGCTGCTGCGGCGCTGTGGCACTTCTTTCGACGTGGTCTCCCCGCCCGCGTGTGCGCAGCGGCACGCTGCCACACCTTGATACCCTGTACTCCTCGGCCCCCCGCCCGCCCGCAGGTGTACCGCGGCACGCTGCGGCCCGAGCTGGGCGGCTACGAGGTGGCGGTCAAGGTGCAGCGGCCGCGGGTGGCGCAGATGATTGCGCAGGTGGGGTGGGGAGGGAGGCGGGACCGGGTGCTTGGGACCTCAGGGAAAACCGCCGACCGTATGACGTGTCGGTTCATCGTCGGTGCAACGCGCCGGCGCCTCGACTATGGCAGTGGCCTCCGCCGCGCTCGAGCCCACAGCCATGCCGTACCGCGCCTTGCCTGGAGATGTGTCCGGCCGCACCGCCTCTGTCGTACCATAATGCCGTACCTCGCCCTTGTGCCGCCGTACAGGACGTGTACATCCTGCGCATCCTGGCCGGCTGGCTGCGCTCCGCGCGGCGCGTCAACACGGACCTGCCCCGCCTGGTGGACGAGTGGGCGAGCAGCCTGTTCCGGGAGCTGGACTACCGGGTGGAGTCGGCCAACGCCAAGAAGTGGGTGGGGCGGATTTGGATGCTGGCCTGAGGTTCGAGGGAAGCGATGGGCAGTGAAGCCAGGGGGGAGTTGGCCAACGCACGGCAGTGGGGCAAGTGAATGGAAGGGAGGCACGAGAGAGGGCAGCGGAGGGCGCGGGGGGTGCTGCCGCCGCGGCTACCGCCAAGCAGCGGTTGGGAGGGTCGGAACTGAGGCGGCAACGGGGCGCTCTGGACAGCGGGCGCTAGGGCGATGGCCAACACGTAGCAGTGAACGGCGAGGTGGAAGCAGGGCGAGGCGGTGCGGGGCTGTGGGCGGCTAGCGCGGGGCCGTGCGCGGCAGGGGCGGGCCGAACACAAGGCGGCCAATCCCTTCGTCGCCGCTGTCCAGGTCCCCTAACCCGGCCCTTTGCCCTCAACTGCCGCTCTCCCTGTCAGGTTCAAGGAGCTGTTTTCGCACCTGCCACAGGTGCGGGGGCATGGATTGTGGGGCGTGGGGCGTGGGTTGGGGCCACGACAAAGCGGCTGGGGGCGGCGACGCACCCCCTGCGCGATGGGCACGTGCGCAGCGGCGTGTGACACGGCCGCCCCAACGCGCCGAAAACCATTGGCCCTTCAAGCCTGCAACCTCTCCCCGGCGTTCTCAAAACTCGGCATCTGATCGTCTTCCCTCCCTACGGTTGGCAGTAATGGAATTTTTCTCGCGTCCGTACCTGCTCTCACCCACTACCCGCTGCCCGGCCCCACTAACCCGGCTGCCCCCCGCCACAATCCCCTCCGCCTGACCCCAGGTGTACGTGCCGCACATCTATGACGAGTTCACCACCGCGAAGGTACGGCACATCGGCACCGTTAGGTCGTCAGTTGGGGTCGCGACGCCGGTCGCGCCGGGCGGGGCTGGCAGGCTAGCAAAACGACAGGGGCCATTACGTGGTCGTCGTCCGGCTGTTGTTCCCATGCCACACCGCAGCATCGCGACTTGCTTCAAGCCAACGCGCCCCTGCCATCTTGCCAATGTTCCGCCTGCCATGGTGCCAGGTGCTGACTATGGAGTGGATCGATGGCGAGCGACTGCGCACCGCCGGCACCTCGGCCGCCGAGCGCGCCGCGTTGCCGACTTCCTCCTCAGCCTCCTCCTCCTCCTCCTCCCCGGTCCCCGCGGCCGCGGTGCGCCGCGACGCCGCCTCCGACCTGGCGCTGGTGGAGGTTGGCGTGCGCTGCTCTCTGGAGCAGATGCTGGAGGAGGGCTTCTACCACGCGGGTGCGTGCGCTGGCGGGCGACGGGCGGGGCGGCAAGCATGCCGCGATGCCGGGCGCCGGGTCCCTGGCAGGAGCGCCGGCCAGCGCCTCTCCGCCTTCTGTTGTGTGTTGGCCCCTCTTCCCGCGACAGAGATAGTACCTTCGACCTCAGCACCGAGTGCGCCTGACTCGCCCCGTATGCCCACCCGGCACGCAGACCCGCACCCGGGCAACCTGCTGCGTACACCCGACGACCGGCTGGCCTATCTGGACTTTGGCATGATGGGCCAGATAGGTACGGAAGGGAGGGTACGGAGGCAGGGGAACCCCTCCTGCCGTCCCTCGTTGCCACGGCCCAACCTCCCCACGCCGATTCCCCTGCGGCCGCCGCCCGTCAGACGCCAAGACCCGCAACGCGCTCATGACCGCCACGCTGCACCTGGTCAACCGCGAGTACGGCAGGCTGGCGGAGGTGGGTACGGCACCCGCATGTCAGCGGCGGTTTGGAGCTGCGGGGGCTGGGGGCACTGCTCCTTCACTGCACCTGCCTTCCCAGCTCGGCTGCACTGCAGTGTTGGTAGGTGCTGAGTGCACCACCGCCTTGTGTCGCACCCCACCCGCCGAACCCCGAGACGCTGCGGCTGCCAACCCACCTCGCCTCGCCCGCGTCGTCCCAACTGCCCCCGCCTCCCGTCCCGCCGGCCCTCCTCGCGCCCCCACACGTCCCCCGCGCCATTCCCCTTTTCGTCCCCGCAGGACTTCGTGACGCTGGGGTTGCTGCCGCCTGGCACCGACCGCGAGACCGTGCTGCCCGCGCTCACAGGTGTGACAAAGCGGGGGTCCAGGGCCCGCAGCGCGGCCGAGGACATCGGGCGCCGCCACGGGGAACATGGCCTTGCGCGCGCCGCAGCGTGCTGCATGCCGCTCGCCTTCCTTGCGCTGCGCCGGCCTCCAGCGCCTCGCGCGCCAACGCACCACCGCGCTCCGCCGCACCCAGCGCAGGCGCGTCCTCCTAGGCGCTCGCCCAGGCGCTGCATGTCGGCCCTAGTCCCGCCCTCCCGCCCTCCCGCCCTCCCGCCCCCTTGCGCCTGTGCGCAGGCGTCTTCTCCGAGGCGCTGGCGGGCGGAGTGTCCAACTTGAGCTTCGGCTCCCTCAGCGGCAAGCTGGGGGCCACGATGTACAAGTACTCGTTCCGGTGGGGCTTGGGGGAGCGCGGTGCGGGACGGGTGAACGAGCGTGCGGCTGTGGGCGTGCCGAGCGGAAAGCGGGGGCCGAGGGGAGAGGGAGCAGATGAGGGGAGGGCAGCAGGACGCGTGCACGGTCCGGGCCGGAGGCGGGGTCTCCCGTCCCTCGCCGCTGAAGAACACGTTCCTTCCCCCTTCCCCCAGGATCCCGCCCTACTACACGCTGCTGGTGCGGTCGCTCTCGGTGCTGGAGGGCATTGCGCTGGCGGCGGACCCCAACTACAAGGTGCGGGCAAGGGGGGGGCGCGGTGCGCAGCTGTGGCTGCCGCAGAGGCTTGGCGGCGGCATGGGTCATGCGGCGGCTTCGCGCCGGCGGGCTGCCATTCCAAGCAGTCGGGAGATGCGGCTGCCTGCAGATCCCCACTGCAAGGCGGGGGCCCGGAGCCGCGTTGGGCAATGGTTGCGTGTGATTGGGGTGTCTGTGTGTTGGGCGGTGGGCGCTGGGGCTCGCGGCTTGGGACTCGGCTACGGACTCCTGGTGCCGCGGTAGGGGCTGGTTGACGCTGGACGCGCCTTTGGGCCTCGCGCCTGACCCCACATCGCCACCCCCTTGTCTGCGGGGCCTGCGGGCCGATGCACACTGGGTGTGCCATGCAGGTCGTGTTGCTTTCTCGTTACCCATTTCTGAGGACACGCAGGCTGCTACCGTAACCACATGCCCACCGACTTGCTCGCCACACACACACGCATGTATGTTACCCATTTGTGAAAACACGCATCCCTGTTTCATACGCACGACCGACGCGTCAGCAACCTAGGGCGTGCCGCACGGGTCGTGCTTACTGTGTGATACCTATTTCTGGACACACGCGCCCTACAGCATGCATGCACGCACGCACGCACTCGCACACAGAAACGCACTTTCCCCTCCCCTTTCCCCCCGTCTCCCAGGTCCTGGGGTCGGCCTATCCCTGGATCGCGCGCCGCCTGCTGACCGACCCCTCGCCCGACCTGCGGCTGGCGCTGCGGCGGCTGCTGTACGGAAGCGACGGGCGGTTCCGGTTCGACCGCCTTGAGTCGCTGCTGCGCCAGGTGAGGGGCGACGCACTCATACGCGGGCTTTGACGCTCAGGTGCCTCTCGGCATGCTGCCGGGGCGCCGGGACGGCGCAGGGGCGCCCCAGACGCATCGTAGTCCTAACACGGCCAGCCGCAGCCTCCGTGTTTGAGTCGATAGAGTGGATAGGTCCTGCTCAGCGACCTAGTTGACGTTGACGTGTTCACAGGACTTCAGTAATATGCGAGGGCGGGCCCAGGGCGGGCAGAGCTCGCGGCTCGACCCGCAGCCTCGGTGCGTCGTGACCGACGCTTAGACCACAGCCTGTAGGCCGCTCGCCACGCGTGCCGCCCACCAGCCGACCCACCCTTGCCGTCCCCTCCTTTCTGCCCGCCTTCCCGCCCCCTCCGACTGCACGCGCTAGGCCGCCAAGTCGGCCAACCGGCTGAAGCGCCCGCCCACCGGCTCCTCCGCCACCGGGCCCGGCACCACCAGCCTGGGGCCCAGCGGCACCGGCAGCAGCCTGGGCCTGGCGGAGGGGTCGTCGTCGGGCGGCGCGCTGCGGCTGCTGCTGAGCCCGGAGGGCGAGTTTGTGCGGGGCATTCTGCTGGACGAGGTGAGGGGAAGGGGCCGGCAGGGGAGGGGTAGGTAGGGTTCGTGCGGGGCATCCTGCTGGACGAGGTGGGCTGGAGGGGGTGCGGCGTGGGGGACGGTGCGGCAGGGAAGGGGCAGGTGATGTTCGAGCTTGGCATTCTGCTGGGTAGGTATGGCGTGGTAAGTTCATGTCATGCCACGATGACAGCTTGCCGTCCTTCGTCGACCTCCATATTGCTGCACGGCCGCCCCCAACGGCAGGTGGCCAAGGGCATCGATGGCGCCGTCCGCATCGCCGCCGACGCCTCCCTGGCCGCGCTGCGGCAGGGGGTGGCGGCGCTGCCCGCGCCCGTGCTGCCGCTGCTCGCGCTATTCCCAGGAGCGCCGCTGGCCGCGCTGGCGCTCGCCGCAGCCGCGCCCGCGCGCGGCGCAGGCAGCGCCGCCGCCGCCGCCGCGACTGCGGCTGGCGAGACGCCGCCGGTGGCGGCGCAGGCCGCGCTGGCGGCGGCGCTGGCAGCGCTGCCGTCCCTGGCCGACGGCGACGACCGGGCGCAGGTGTCGGGGCTCGCTCGGCTGGCCTCGGCCCTGGCGGACGTCGCGGGTGCGTTTCCGATTGAGGCGGTCGCGGGGCAAGGAGAGGTCCAGGTGGTTTGGAGTGTTGGGTTCAAAACCTGGCGGAACACTGGGGGCCGGGCCGAGAGCGGCTGCAGATGCGCTCTCGCCACGTCGCCGCCACCTGGTTTGCTCGATTCCCCGTGCGCCTCATCCCATTCTCATGAAATGCCCCGCAGGCCTCAAGCTGTCATCGGACGGCGCGTCCTCCTCGGCCGCGGACTCTGCGCCCGGACTGCCGCCTTCGGCCGAGCTGACCGCGGCGGCGGCGGCGGCCGCTGACGCTGTGCGATGGCTGGCGGCGGAATCTGCGGCGCTGCCGTCGGAGGCGCGGGGAGAGCTGCTGGGTCTACCGCTGCAGCTGGGGAGCAGGGTGGGTGATGGCGGCGTGGCGGCGTGTCCTCACGCGGCACGGGTGTCGCGCTCGAACCCGCGTGCGCTTTGGCAGCCTAGCAATAGGGTTTTGCTGACCACACAGCAGTCCGCTGCCGTGTTCATCATGGCCTGGGCGTGTGGGGTCGCAGCCAGACCGCCTGCCTGCGCCTGTCCTCTGACCTCGCACGCCGCCAACCCCCGGCAGGTGGCGTCCCGCTTCACGGCGCGCGCGCTGCGGGGCGCTGTGCTGTCGGGCGCGCCCGACCCCTCCCGCCAGCAGCCGCCCGCAGAGCCCGTGCTGCCGCCGGCGGACGCGTGAGGAGCGGAGTGTGCATGGGGGGCTGGGCAGGCCAGCAAGGGCAGCAGGGCAGGGCTCGGCGGGCAGCGGGGCTGGGGCGCTGGGCGGCTGGTAGGAGCGGGGCAGGAAGGAAGGGCATGCTTTGGCGTGGGGCAGCGGGGCAGCGGTGAGTGCGCAGGACCTGCAGCAGCGGGCGGTGGCGGGTCGCGGGGTGTACGAGTGTCGCGGGGCCGGGCGGTGGGCCGAACCCAATACAATGCTTGCAACGGCTGTGTGAGCGGATAGCGAGGTGTCAGCGACTGAGCGACGCATGGCACTGGGCTGCCTGGGCGGTGGCAGTTGACGGGGCGAGAGACATGCTGAGGGCGTACGTGTGGCTAAAGGCTTGTGGCGTAGCCCGGCGTGGGCCGGCAGCCTCATGGGGTTCAATCAGGCCGCTCCCGGAGCGTGGGGGTCTTCCGCAAACCGTGCTGACCCCGCCCGTGGTGTGCCTAGCGCCATGCCGAGAGCGCTGGGTATTATAAGCTAGAACGAAGTCAAAGGAGC
>BDDC01000773.1:679-31623 GCA_001662425.1 Chlamydomonas sphaeroides | reverse complement strand
ATCTGTAACCTGCGAAAACGTGAATTCATCGATATCTCCTGCGTAGTCTGGGATGAAAGGTGACGGCACGCAGGCCACAAGGCCGAAGACAGGAGTGCGGCCGTGCGGCATACCTGAGCGCGTAACGGCGCGTTATCCAGCCAACCATGTTTAGGGGGTCCGTTGGCTGCTACTGGCGCGGGGGCATGACATCCCAGCCCAACCCAACGCGACGGGGACCGAACCTGTGGAACTGGTAGTACGGCAGCTCGCTCACTCACGGGCACTGGGGAAAACGTCAAAGGACAGGCGGGCGTCCGTGTACGGCGCCCAGTCATCAGTCGAGTCACCGCCTCGCTCACGTCATCGGAGGCCCCCAGGACGCGGCCCCATCAGCAGGCCGTCCGCTGAGGGTCGGGAGCCCAACCCGCACGGCCGTGTGGGCAAGAGCTGCCTCGCCAGGTCATAGCGCACGTCCGCAACAACCCCGAAGCTGCGCGTGAGGAGCAGGTCCGGCGCTCTGACTGAATTGGTTGCGCCGCCGAGGGCAGTATCTGGTGGGGCTTGGCGTTATGCGGACGCCGTGCTCGGTGGCGGGGTGCGCACGGAGCGCGGTGCCAGCAGGCGCGAGCAGGAGCTTGGCGGTGAGGGTGGTAAACTGGAGATCGACCGGCAACGGCGGTAAGCGGTAAGTGCCATCGGGGTTGATGACCGCGACCGCCGACCACAGACACTTTGCTCACAATGTCGCTACCGTAAAGGCCGACGCGGACGCCGGGGGAGCAGGTGGCCGGGCCTTCCAGCGGTCCTTCGTGTTGTGTGGTCGGTGTTGCCGTCAAACTCGAAGAAGACAGGAGCCTGAGCAAAGGAGAGTCGTCAGGCAGCAGGGAGGGCGGCAGGACGGGAGTGCACTGCAGATTAGCGGGTGGATATGATGAGCGTACGTTCCGCACGAGAGCTGTAGATGCGCACAACGCACTCTGCTGTACCGCGCGCACGGTGGCACGTCCAAGCGAGCCACCATTTACAGCAAGCAAGTCACACCAAGTCACCTAACATCTTTCTGCTTCCCAGCTATAGCTACCGCACCTTGCACAGTCAACAGCTGCTCCAAAGCACTCTCTGCCGTGTTGGTGTCCATACGGCCGGTGCCCAGCCTGTCTGTGCTGTCGGGTCTTGTGCGGCCGATGGCCAGGCACATGCTGCTGGGCGAGGCCGCCGGGTCCGCGCACAGATCCAGGTCCCGGTAATCCGGGGACACGCCCAGCGTCTGGTGCGCCAGGTAGGGGCTGGCGGCGACCAGGGTGGGGCCCGCCACCATTGCAGTGACCTGTAAGGCTGAGAAGGGCAGGTGGTGGCGCACGTGGAGCTGGTTAGTAGTGCCACTGAAAACCCTCTCGCCAGGAATGGCCCCAGACTCACGCAAGCCGGGTACGACCTCCGTGCTGACGTAGACAACGGGGCCCTGCCCTGTGGGCCAGGGCGCCCACTCCGCCGCCGCTGCCTCCCCGCTGCCGGGCTGCTGCTGCACACGGACAAGGGCGGGTGGCGCCGACAGCGGCAGGGCCTCGCACGCGGCCTTGCTCGTGGCGGGCTGCTGCGAGGGCGGGCTGCTGGTGTCCAGCATGACCCTCGCGTGGACTGTAAAGTTGCGAGTGACGTGCAGCGGCGGCATGCGGATGGGGCCACCCGGGCTGGGGCCGTACGGCGCCTCTGGGGCCATGCATGGCCAGCTGCACGATGGGGGTGGCCATCACGTGGGACAGGCTGGCGGTGGCTGCGAGGCCGACCGTGACGAGGCCCAGCCTGCCGCTCAGTGCGAGCTCCGCGGCGTACACTCCCGTGCGCAGATCAACAGTCGCGCGCTGGCTGGTTGTGTGGCCGTCTGTGGTGGCGGCCCGGATGTCCACTTCGAGCAGGGGACCGCACACGTACGGCGCCTGGAGGTGGTGCGGCGCCGAGGGGAAGCTCCAGCGCACCTGGGGTACAAAGCACCCAGGAGGGGATGGCAGCATGCAGCAGCAGGGCGGCGATGGTGTGCGTGGTGTCAGGTGCGTGCGTGTCGGCATGCATGGGCGAGGCGCGTGTGTGCCGCTATCACCGTGTGGCGTGTTTATTTGTTCTCACCCATCTCTCCCATGACCTTGAACGTCACAGGGTATGCGGCCTCAGCCTCGGGCGAGGGGGCGCATGTCGAGGGTCCGGGCACAGTGTGAAGCGTGTAGCGTTGGCCGCCTGCGTGTGGCAGTGTGTTGTGCATGGCCGCACAGATGTCGTGGACGGGAATGCTGCATGGCAGCAGGTCGGTAACACAAGCAAGTAGTGAGTTGCTGCGGTTGTTTGCGTGACCGTAATCCCAGCTAGTCGTGCGTGAGCGAGCCGTGCCGGTCTCACCCTTGGCCGCGAAGGGCATGGCGCCATCCGTGAGGTGCGCCACCCCCGGCAGCATGAGCACCAGAAAGGCTGCGCTGCCGGGGGCCAGCGACCCCGCGTCCGCATGAAGCCCGGTGGTGCTCGTGTCCGCGCAAGTGTCAAGGGGCGGGGCGGCGCCTTTAATTCCGCTGCTGTAAACTTCTCACCCGCTTGACACTGCTTCGTCGCATCCTCGTGAGGCAGCAGGCAGCCGCCAGCCGAGCAAACAAAGCTCTACGTAGTCTCGTGGTCATAGGCTAGACATAAAATGGCAAACTGGGCTAAGAAAGCAACTTCGAGTTATGGTTGCGCAAGTGCGCCGTAAGTAAGCACTGCAACGTGTAGGCTTGAGCATCGTATAAGCAAGTATGTTAAGCAATGCAAGTCACGATATGTAAGGTGGTGTTGGGGGCCTTCGCTTCCATCCGACGGCGGGAGGCACGTACTCGCGGGTGTGACCAGGGGAGACCCTCCCCTGGGTGTGACCTTCCCGGCGGTCCGCCAAACGGTCGCTAAACGGATGCCCATGAGCGTCCAGTCCACTAGCGGTTGCCCGGCAGTTGCCTTGAGGTGGCAATACCCCCATAACGGTTGGGTCGGCTTTGCCAATGTGAGTGCGGCCGTCGCGGGGCAACGCAAGGCACTGCTGGCAGGCAAGGCTCCCGCACCCAGGGGGCCAGCGAGCTGGGGGAGGGACTGCTGTTGGGCGGTGCGGCCGTCAGCCATATAGCTAGCACGCCTTTTGTGACACTTCGTCCTTGCCAGAAAGCTCCGTAAATTGAGCAACCAAAGTCGGGGGGCGGATTTACGCAGGGGATCTCCCCTGGATTTACGGGTCTGGATTTACGGAAGTTAAGGTCCGGACGGCAATTGACAGGAGTCGCTGTCCACGACGAAGACCGCAGCACCGTCAATAAAACTTTGATACTATACCATTGCTCTACGTATCCCCATACCTAAATCACTGTTTGGGACACCTCGACCTTGCCCAAATAAATCCGTAAACCCGACGACCAGAATCGGGGCCAGGGTTTACGGATCCGCTTTTACGGAAGAACACAAGTCTGGACAATGGTTCGTTGCTGTCTGCACCGCGATATGTATTAATAAAGAAATTCCCTTCTGTTCCTATATAATACGTATCCGTATTGCTGACATGCATTTTTGTAGCATTTCTTCCTCGCTGAAGTTCCGTAAATCGGGCGACCGAAGCTGGGGCGAGGATTTACGGGACTTGCGTCCTGGACGGAAACCGAGCGACATAGCTCGCTGTCAACATACAACGTGAAACGCAGCGCCGTTAATCACATGATGATACTCTACGTTTGCTCTATGTATCCCAACATCTAACTCAGCGTTTGAGACATTTCGACTGCACCAAAATCTTTCGTAAACCCGACGACCAGAATTGGGGCCCGGATTCACGGAACTTTTTGGAACAATCTTTTACCCGAGTGCCGTGGGGTGAGGGCACAGAGGTCGGTGTGCCCGAGACCCCTCAAATAGTCTCAGCTACAACCGCATAATGACTGACGGTGTGCGTCTGGTCTGGGTGGCCTCTTTTGAGGCGAGCCATGCACCCATGCGCAGCCAGGGGAGCTCCCCTGTGCGCAGCTAGGACAGGTTTGAAGTGAGGTGTTAGGATAGAGCTGGTGTGAGGCCGACAACAGAGCAGGCGCGCATGCCGGTCTGCCAGGAAGAGGTCGGGCAGGGGTGTGGGGGTGGGGTTAATGCCGGGTGTCCAGATAATGGCGAGCATCCCCGGCCCCCTCCCCCGCCTCGCGCTTGCACAAGCATACGGCCTCTACTGCAGCAGAAGCAGCCCAGCCAGCCGCCAGGGAGGCACGGTCATGAGGCAGGGCCCGCTCTCGCTCGTTGCCAACTCTGGCCCCAACACTGCTACGCTTCCGCGCGGCGCCGCCCAAGACCGAAGAGCTAATGCCCTGCGCTGGGAGGCAGGTTGCCCGAGTCGCTTGATGTGGCCGGCGTCACTCGGACACCCCACTAGGTAGCGGTCTCGCAGGGTCTGGCCCTGTCAGCTAGGGCGCCCACTCCGCCACCGCTGCCTCCTCGCTGCCGGGCTGCTGCCACACACACACCAGGGCCGGCGTAGCTGACAGTGGCAGGGCCTCGCACGCGGCCTTGCTCGTGGCGGGCTGCTGCGAGGGCGGGCTGCTGGTGTCCAGCACAACCCTCGCGTGGATGGACCGTAGAGCTGCGAACCGGGAGGGCTACGAGGGCATATGCGGATGGTGCCACCCGGGCTGGGGCTGTACGGTGCCGCTGGGGCCATCCTGGGGAAATGGCCAACTGCATGATGGGGGCGAACATCACGTGGGACCGGCGGCTCCAACTCGGTCTAACTTGGTCCAATTTGAGGATCCAACTTGAGGGCTGGGGAGGGTGCGTGTGGGAAATGTCCGACGTACGGACGGCGTGTGGAAGCTGATCAGTTGTGCTGTGATATGGTGTGACAAGCGCATCGCTCCATGCCACTTGCAACTGGTGCAGCCTAGTTGCGCTGCTGAAACTAACGTCATAGCCAAATGTTAAGAACGCGCGACGTCGCGGTGGCCCTAATGACTCTCGCCGTGGTTGGCATGATTACATTGCTCAGTAAAGTCAACCAAGCCAACAATATGTGCGAAGAAGTGCTGAAGACATGGCGCGCGGCACCACCGCCAGCGCCTGCGCCACCCCCACCTGCCCCGGCTCCTCCGATGAGCAAACGCATCATTTCGCGATTCCTCGTGAGCACTGGGTGAGATCTCGCGCTTGCTGCGCTTGTCATTGCTTGATTGTTCCGGCACATACATCGAAGACCTTGTGCTTGGCGCGCACAGGTACAAGCCGCCTGATCCAAGCAAGTAAGTTAAGAACCATGCGACTTGGACGTGGGATATGACAACGGTGTACATTGTGCACCTGCCGCGCCTCGCTCGGTCCACCCGGCACGTTCGACACCGGCCGTTTGCCCCGCCCGCGCCCGTCCGCTGGCCTCTCCTGAGTGTCATTATCCTCGCCCAACCCCACGCGCCCACCGCAGCCCAAATGAGCCGTCGCCATTCTTCAAGGACGAAAAGCATCCTGGATATGACGTTGTGATCGATGTAGGCGAGTGTCCGTTGGGCCGGACAACTAGGCCGGTTTACGCACAGGTGCCTAAACCCAAGCGCCGCATCTGTACATAATGCAAAACTCCATCCTGCAATGACGAGGGGGCCGGCAATGGAGTCGTGTGCGGCTTGGCGCAAGCACGGCAGGATAGACGGGGGCAGTTGCACGACGTCAGTGTCTTGACAGCCGCCCTTCCGCAGGCGCATTCAACTGCCGCGACTGGACGGTGACGGGCTATCGCCGTGGCTACATAGTGTACAGCTTCGAGCTCAAGTGAGGAAGGGCCGCCGGCGCCCCCTTTCCCCGGGCCCCGCTGCGCATGACGCCGCGCCAGCGCTCAGCACCGCCCTGCGCCCTTCGCGTCGGCGTGCTGACTGGATGCGACCTCGCTCGCCTGCTGACCGCCTGTTTCTCGCAGCCCGGATAATGTCAACCGCTGCTTGCAAACGTTCGCGGCAGAGCAGCTGCTGGAGGGCCGCGACCTCACCGTCATCACCGTGCTCCCCGGGCAGGTGCGGCGGCGCCGGTGGCGCGGTGCAGCCGCTGCGGGTCGGCCCTGTGGGGGACCGCGGATGGGCAGGCGCGATGCAGGGACCGGACGCCAGTGCACTGCTTCATGCTGACCAGCGGCTCTCCCCATCCCACCGCTGCCCCGCGCCCCGCCCGCCGCAGGTGCCCACCTTCACGGTGCAGCCCGGCAAGCCGCACATCTACTTCTTCAAGGCGAGCACCGCCGCGCGACTGCTGATAGCTGCTGGGGCCTGTCGCTGGGCGCTCCCGCGGTGCAGCGATTGGAAACACCGCCCTCGCCCTGCGAGCAAGCGCTAACGGCGCGGCTAACTGCCTCGCAAGCCAAGGAGCGCCGACGCGCAGCCCCGCCCTGCCAAAAGCGCGCCCCCAACCCTTTGCGTCCCCGCCCCGCGCCGCCCCGCCACTGGCAGGCGGGCGTGTCACACAGGCTAGCGGGCGCTGCAGTGCAGCAGGGCGACGTGTGGACGCAGGTGCGCCAGGGGCCAGAGCGCCGGGAGCCAGGGCCGTGCGCGACCGCACCCGGACCGATAGCCCTGGCGCGGCCATTCGCACCCCTGAGGGCCTCTGCCAGTGCGCCCCACCCCCGCCCGCCCCGCTGCGGCCAGGTGACCCCCGGGTCCACTGGGGACATCCCGCTGGTCCGCATCGACGACGTGGTGCCCGCCGACAGTCGCGTGTATGTGTTCAAGGTAGGTGGGGGCCGGATGGGGACGGAGGGCGGGGGCGGGAGGAGGGGAAGAGAAGGGGCGCACTGGCGCAGAGGCGCGCTGGGGTGTGGGCAGCTGCATGGGGCTTGTACGGCGGGTGGCACGTGCGCCTGGGGTGGCAGCCGTGCTGCGGCCTGTGACCCGCGCGCCTGGCCGCAATGGTCCCTGAACCTCAGAGCGACACCCAGGGCCACGAGTATGGCGTGTTCACGGGCGCGGCCAAGCTGCTGGAGAAGGGCAAGATCCATGTGCTGACGATGGAGTTCTGGTGAGCGCGGGATCTGAGCGCCAGACACCACAGCCCCAGCCCTTGCCAAGCTTAGGCACGCCGCCGCTCCCAGCGCACCACCCACACGGCCCGACCCACATCGCCGTGCTGGTAGTGTGGCCGCCTCGTGGCCGCTCTGACGCGCCGCCGCCACCCCTGGCGCCGCCATGCCTGGCGCCGCTCCGCGGCTCTGCTGCCAGGCCGCAGGGCTGCCGCGAGAACGGCTTCGACGCCAAGACGCTCATCAATTACATCTACGACCACGGCTTCCATTGCTACGACACCGTGGTGCACAGCTACCAGGTGCGCCCCCGAGGGCCTGGGGTTGCGCGGAGCAGCACAACCCGGCACGTTCCCGCACCTCGCCTGCACCTCATCGACGGCGCCTGCGCCCCGCCCCGTGCCCCACAGCACCCGGGCCGGCCGTCGGAGGTGGGGCCGGGGCTCTGGGGTTCCCGGCTGCGGATGTTGCGGGGGGCGCTATGACGTGGCCGGCGGAACTGCAATCGCCGGGTGCAGCCACGGCCGCTCATGCTCGCGGGGTTTCTCTCCACCCCTGCCTCTGGGCCCCTCGGCCCCCGTACCCCCAGATCGGCGCCTTTGTGGACTTCCTGGAGGCGGTGCCGAAGGCCGCAGACCCCATCGGCGCCTGGGACGACTTGATCTGCACCCGGGGCGAGTCGTGACGCAACCGCGGCTGCAGGAGGGCCAGCCCGCGGCCCTTGCTGGCGGCAGGGCTGGCGGAGGCGCGGGGCGAGGCGAGGGGGAGGGCGTGTGCCGCAGCGGGGCAACGCTGCTGTGGCGCTCGGTCCGTTGCCACGACAGCTGGTCCGTCGCAGGCAGCGGCAGGAGGCTGTCTGCGGCCCGGTGCCGTCCAGGTGCAGCCTGGGTTGCAGGCTCCAGCTCCACCAGGGGTCGTCAGGGTAGTGGCGTGATGTGCGCTACGTCGCCCTTGATGGGCGTGGATGGGCTTGGGGACCAACGCTGCGGGCCAAACGGAAGCGGCATTCCTGCGGCGCGCAGACGGGCTGCCAGCAGTCCCGGGCGCCCGGTTGTGTGTGCACTTCACGCTGTGTTACGAATGGCTTGTAGCATGTTGTGTGCGGCTACTGCATGTTGCATCCCGTGTTGCATGTGGCTTACTGTGTGCCTGCCGTACATGGCCACCGCTTGTCGTCCCTTTGTCGTGTGTAAAGTGTGTAGTGGTTCACGGTCCGACCGCGTGCCATGCCATTGTTCCCGGAGTTCCTAGGCACGTTGGGCTGCTCTTTGAGAGGATCCAATGATGAACCCGCGAGGAAGTCAAATTAGGGTACCTGAGGTTGCGCAATTGGCATGCAGGTCGCCGAATACACGTCGCCCCGCCCCCCCCCCCTTCCCCGCTGCCTCTTGGAAGCGTTGTCAAAGGCCTCTGAAAAGCTTAGGTACCAGCGGTGTCGTGGTATGCCGTGGGCATAAGCATGGGGGTGGGCCAGGCCGTTGCTGGGTGTTGCGGGGAAAGGGGGAGCGTGCTGGCGGGGGGCTCAAGCTGTCGGATACCGTATGCACGATAGAGACCAAGCCCTCATCCTAGCGTACACGCGCTCCGCTCCCAATACATGTGATCCGCTCTGCTGCGTTGTGATCGGGAACTTATGACATAAAGACGAGACAGCATGGCAACGCAAACGAGCACAGCCTTGGGCCTGGTTGTGTACTCGCTGCTCATCACATTAGCTACAGCCAGTATGGTTGTCACGCAACACCCTACAAGAGTCGCGCTGCACCAGGGTGGGGATGCCCGTTGCTCTGCAGACGATTGCGAGCAGGCGCTTCCGCCTGCCATAATCGCTCTCTCGCTCCACGACTGACTATCAGCACGACTGCGGGCCGCAGGCGAATGGGGCGTGCACGCATTTAGGAACCTCTCCACCTGGCGCAGCACGCTCTTCGAGCGCGTGGAGAAGTGCGTGTCGTGGGTGGCAGGGGATTGCAGGGGATGGCGGGGGCCAGTATGGGGTATTGCCGGACGCCGGGGGGGAGTCCTTCCGCGTGCTTTCCACACGCCGCCCCCTCCCACTTTGGCCTTCTCTGCCGCGCCCAGGTTCATCGCCTCGCAAGGCAACAGTGACATGCCTGGGGGTCACTCGCGGTGCGCCACCATCGTCTGCGCTAGGGCTGGGCTGCGGGCTGCAGGGGCTACCGGGGAGCAGCACCGATGCCTGGGTCATGTGGGTCGGCCCAGGTGGCGAGCACCTTCCTGGCACCCACGCAGGTTCAACCCCTTTGATCCCTTCATCACCTGCCCGCCCACCCGGCCGCTAACGCGCGTCGGGCCCGAGGGCGATGGCGGCAAGTGGATGTGCGCCATTGACAAGCTGGAGCCGCCGTGCGAGGTCATCTCGCTCGGAAGCAAAAACGACTTCAGGTGTGTGGACCTTGCGTCATGGGTCGATGCTGGTCCCTGTTGGCCCACTTGCTGCCCGGCTACTGTTTCACTCGACCCCCACACGGCCTGGTCAGGCCGTCGATCTGCACCCCCAGCATGTGGGCAGGGCCGGACAGGGCTCGACAGCTCCAATTTGAACCAAACGTGCCACGTGCACGGCACCTGTGTCGGCCCACGCGTGCACGGCCTTCAGCCCCTTACCCGCCTGCCATCCATGGCATGTTGGGGCACTACCCAACTGCATGCGACCATCCCTGCGGTAACGCATGCTGGGGCACTGCCCATCTACATGTGACGGTCCCTGCACTACACGCATGCGGATGTCGTGCACAGTAGCTCATGCCAAACCCCCTCGCCCCCTCGCCCCGGCGCATGGCGCCCGTTGCCCACCTCCACGCCCTCTGGCTCGGTGCCCCTTGCTGCCCCTCGCTGCCCCTCGCTGCAGGTTCGAAGAGGCAATCCTGAAAATCACGAACTGCTCTGTGCTGACGCTGGACTGCACCGTGGACGGGGCCGCTGGGATGACGCTGGGGCCGCGCCTGGCCTTCCGCAAGGTGCGGACATCGGGGCCTAAGGGCTCGCTGGGTCGCTCCTCGCCCGGGCCTGCACGTGGGTTGCCTTGCTGGGCACCGGCCGTGTAGACCTGCAGGTGGACTCGGGGCGCCCGCTGCGGGCCGGACCGTGTGGTTTTCGACGGAGCCTGCGCAGCTGTGTTTTAGGTGTGTTGCCGCCAAGCGCACCACGCCGACGCGACCTTGCTGGGTACCGCTGTTGGTTGTGTTGCCGCGGTGATGGGGTGCCGGTAGGGGCTTAGGGCAGGGCGGACATGCGGCACATGCGGCGCCTGGCAGGCTGGCAGGCCGCGCCACCACCGCAGTTCGGCTTGCGTCCAGTAAGGTTGGTGCTAGCGTGAAGCCTCCGTGGAACCGCAGCATGGCAACTGCCGCCTGCTTCCGCCCTCGCCGACTCGCAGGTGTGCATCGGCAGCAAGGAGGACGCCGCGGCGCGCTCGGACTTTGTGACGTATGAGCAGGTGCGGTCAATGGGGCTTCAATGCGGCATAACAACGACCCACGGAGCCACACGCGCTACCGTCCGCGTCTAGTGTGTCCGGCCAACTCGCATCGCATCCAGTCTAACTTGCCCCTCTGCCTGCCTGCGTGCAGCTGGTCACGCCGCTGGGCTCGACGGTGGTGCCTGTGTTCAAAATTGACGTTGAGGCGTACGAATACCCCGTGTTCGTGACGTGGTGAGGCGGGCTGAGGTTGCGAGCCTTGGCACGCGGGCGTGCGTTCCCCCGGCGAGATGGGTTTGCCCTGCAAATGGCGCCCAGGCTCCTTCTTCGTTCGTCTGCGTGTGACAGGGGTGGTGCATCGCCCGCCTCCCCGCGCAGGAACGAGCACACGCCCAACCTTCCAGAGCAGATTGCCGTCGAGGTGGGGCGCAGCGCCGCTTGCCCGGGCTGCGTGCCAGTGTCAGGGCTGGATGCCGCCACTGCGTTGGCGGGAAACTCAAAAGGCGCTCGGTACTAAGTTAGCCTGGCGCTGGGCTGTCTGCCTGCATGGGGCGCGGCGCCAATGCCCCAACCGTGACCCACGTGCCCCTGCCGTTGCACATCCGTGCCCGCCCCCCCGGCCCGCGGGCGCAGATCCACGCGGAGAACGCCGAGTCGGACAGCTCGGCCAACCCACCGCGCTGGGGCCGCACCGAGTTTGGTACTCGCGACCTGGCGCTGTTTTTTATGCACCTCGCCAACCTGGGCTACGGCGTCATCAGCCGCGAAGACAACCACTGGTCCAACGGCTGCGCCGAGTTCTCCTTGATACGCGTCGAGGGCCCGCCAAGCGCGCGGCTGGGGGCGGCCGCCACGGGGCCTGCTTAAGTGCTTGGCGTGCTGGGGGCGGTCCGAGGACCGTGGGGGTGAGAGCGGTCGAGAGGCTGATGCCCAAAGGGATGGTTGACAGGTGTGGGACAGGCGTGAGCTGCACTGGAGCTTGGTTGCGCTGCTCTCGGCGGTGCAGGGTGATTGCTCGAGGAGGTCGGGGTCCACTGTTGTAAAAAGGCCCGAGCGCATCAGAAAGGAAGTGGAGTGCGCGCTTGGCAGCAGCCAAGATGCCCACCATCCGCCAGCTGCACAGATGCGCACCCCTCGACAGGCTATGTTGGACGCTCCTGGCCAGCGCGTCCACGCGCGTCTCGCCGCACGCCGCCGCATCCTGCCGCCTCTGCTTAAGGCACCGTGCCCACAGCGCCCGATGCAACCCCGGCTGCTGCCGCTCTGGCGCCAGGCCCCTGCCCTGACGCCGCGCGTTCCCCACACCCCCACTACCCTTGTCACAGCCCTCACGCCAGCAGCTTCGTGACCACGCCCACCGCCAGCGTGCGGCCGCCCTCGCGCAGCGCCACCCGCCCCAGCGCCCGGTACTCGCCGTACTCCTCCAGCACCAGCCCCCGCGCCGCGGTCACCTCGATCAGCGCGCTCTGGCCGCGAGTCAGGCAGCGCGGCCGCGCCTGCGGGGGACCGTGGATAGGGGTAAGGCCTTGTAATTGTGTGTGGTTGTTGTTGCTGCTGTCCGAGCCACCCAGGCGCGCCACCGCCTGATGGGCGGCCGCACCGCAGCGGGGCCCCCCGGAGCGGGTGCCCCTTCGGAGCCATTGCGTGCTGGTTCCCAAGTAAAAAGCCCATTGCGTGCTGTTGCGGCACGCAGTCACACCCGCTAGCAGAGTCACTCCTGGGCAGCCGGCGGCCGCCTCACCCCGGTACCCCGCCCGCTCCGGCCCCGTCCTGCCGCCCCAGGAGCCCCCACCTCAGCGACCTGGCCGCTGCTCTGCATCAACGGTCCCAACCTTTGCACGCCTGAGCGCTGCCTTACGTCGCGCCCCGTCGGACCCCGCGGCCCCATCGGCCGCTCTCGCCCTCCCACCCACCCACCTTGGTGACCTCGCCGCTGCGCGCGTCCAGCACCGCCAGCAGGCCCGAGATGTGGCCCTCCTCGCGAGCCACGTGCGCGTGCAGCGTCACAGTGGCGCCCCTGAGCAGCGGCACCGGGATGTCGAGCACCACCACGCGCAGCTCGAAGCTGGGGTTGGCGGGGAGCGAGGTGGCAAGGGCGGTGTCGGAACACGGGCGGGGGCGGGGGCGGGGGCGGCGTTACGCGGAGATGATATCCCTTCCACGCAGCAGGCCGATGGCAACTGTCGCCCGCACCATGCCAGGGCACGCGGGTTGCGGGCGGCATCCGTCCGCAGCAGACCGGCGGCTTGGCCGGCAAGGACACCCGGGGGTGGCGTTACGGCACCACGCGGACCCCGGCGGATAGGGAGACTCGGCCGGGCCCGTCAGGCAGGGCACAGCCACACACAGTAGGGCCAGTACACCGCAGCGCGATGGCAGCTGTCGCGCAAGCCGCGACTCGGCACCATGGAGGCTACGTGGGTGGGGCTCGCCGACGGACGCCGCCGCGCCCGGCGCTCACCGCGTGACCACCACGGCCGGGTAGTCCGGGTGGCACAGCACCGCGCCCGGCGCCACCAGCGACGGGTCGAGCGCGCCGCCGCCGCCGCCCGCGCCGCCGCCGTGCCCAGCCACCAGCGCCACCTCGCAGCTGTCGCCCGCGCGCGCCAGCGCCGCCGCGGAGCCGGCCACCTGCGCAGAAACGCCGGGCAGGGCTCGGGCCGGTGCCGCTGCGCACCCCCTGCGCCAGCCGCACAAGAGAGCCCACCGCCGGGCCGCACCCGCGGAGGCCCCACAATGGACGCCCGCGGCCCTCACAAGGGGCACTTGCGCGTCTCGAGGGGCTCCGACCCCGCAGCCGCACAGCCGCACGGCGGCCCGGCCCCTGCCGGCCGCCGCGTTCGCCACACGGCCGGGCCGCATCCGCGGAGGCCCGCCAGCAAACGCACCTCTAGGCTGCGCACTGTGAAGGGCTGCAGCGGCCCCGGCACCAGCACCACCCTGCTGCCGGGTCGCATGGCGCCGCCCTCCACCTTGCCGCCCAGCACCACCGCGCCTGGGGCCGAGAAGGGTGTGTAGGGAGGGGGCGGAGGGAGGGGATGGAGGCGGAGCCACAGGCCACCACGGCTCATGGGGAGCGCGGCGGCCGGACGGCCAGGCCGCCAGCCCCGTGCCGCACGAGGACGCCAGCCGCGGACCCCCACTTCCGAGGCAGCCCGCACCCCGCAACCCACCCGTCTTGCTCTTGAACACGTCAGACACCGGCATGCGCAGCGGCCGGGCCGTGGCGCGCTCGCGGGGGCCAAAGGCGTCGATGGCGCCCACCACGGTGAGGCCGGAGGTCCACCAGGCGGCCAGCGCGGGGTCCTGCGGGGGAGGGCGGGCAGGGGGCAGGGGGCAGGGCGCCGGGCGCAGGGCAAGGTCGGAAGGTAGCCGGCACGACGGGTAGGCAGGCGGGTTGCAGGGCGGCCAACTCGGGGCCCTGAGCGTAGTAGTAGCGGGGCCCTGGGAGTGCAGAGGGCCGCACAGGCCACTGCGAGAGGTTGCAGGGAGCGGGGGAGGGGCAGGGTGCCGTCCGGATCTGCCAGGTCTGCCAGGTCGGTGTGCCGCTGCGCGGCCTAGGGGCGGGGGCCCTAAGCGGTGGACCCCGAGTGCCCGCGTGCCCACCTGCCTAATCCAACGGCGACGCCCACGCCCTGAGCCTGCCTCCCCAGCGGCCTGACCGAGGGTCATGCCAGTCCTCCACACTGTCCCGGCCTTCTGCTTGCCCCCGGACCCCGACTGCGGCGGCGCCAGAGGGTCGCCGACCCAGGGTTCGTGTCAGTCCCGCTATCCTGCGCCCCTGCTCTCCCCCCGCCCACCCACCTGCGGCGGCGCCACCAGGTTCTCGCCCAGCGGCCCGCTGGCGGGCAGCCACTGGATGGCGGACTCGCGGAAGCCCACCGTCTTGAGGTACGGCAGCAGCACCGCACGGATGTACTCGAACCGCTCCTGCGGGGCACGGGTTGTGCTTGTGTTTGGTGTCGCCTCGGTCACCCGCAGCTGCCGCTACGCACCGTGCCTCCCCAGCCCAAGCACCCAGTCCCCAGCGCGGCAGGGGCGCCTCTGCGAACGCCGCTGTACGGGGAGCGGCGGCGACCTCCCCACGGCGCCCTGTCCACGCCACCAGCGGTGCCACATCCCACCGGCCATCCACAATCCCAGCCCCCTGCCTAGCCCCGCCCAACACCCCTTCCCCCACCTTCGAGTAACCCACACCCCTCCCCCCACCTTCGAGTAACCCACACCCCTTTCCCCCACCTGCGAGTAACCCCCCCCCCCAAACCTGCGAGTAGCCCACTGTGTCCAGCTTGCTGACCACCACAGCCAGCTGCTCGATGCCCAGGCTGCGGGCCAGCGCCGCGTGCTCGCGCGTCTGGCCGCCGGGCGTGCCGTGCAGGCCGCCGCTGCCCTCGCTGCGGGCGGGAAGGGCCGGGGCGGCGAGGGGCGGAACCACACATGGCGCAGGCCACCGGCAAGGGGGCCGAGCGCGGGAGCGGGGCGGCAGGGAGCGGGCAACGAACGCAAAGAGGGCCAGCGGCGCAGCAGCCGTGGGTTCCGATGCGGCCGGGGCGTGCGCACGAAGCAGCGGAGGCGCGGGGCAGGCGCCACGGAGGCCAAGGGCCACGGAGGCCAAGGGCCACGGAGGCCAAGGACCACGGAGGCCAAGGACCACGGAGGCCAAGGACCACGGAGGCCAAGGGCCACGGAGGCCAAGGACCACGGAGGCCAAGGACCACGGAGGCCAAGGACCACGGCGGCGGCATGTGCCCGAGTCCCGCCGCCCGCCACAGGCCGCACGCCGAGGGCGGCGTGGTCCCTCCGAGCGCAGCCTGAAGCCCACGTCCGCTGATACCGACCCGCGCACAACTCAGGTTGAATGCACGCCGCACCTGAAGCCCGCCTCGAAGCCGCCGGGGGAGCCGTCCACCAGCAGCAGCGCCGCGTCAGCCTGTGGGCGCGTGTCGGTCGGGGGTGTCGAGTGCAGAGCCACGGCGACGGAGGGCACGGCATGGGCGTGACCACAAGCGCGGCACACGGTGGGCCGCGACCAAGGCGCGCCGCGCGATAGGCGCTGAGCTAGGCATGGGCATGGGCGGGCGGTTCTGGGCCGCACAGTGCGGCGTCGGCCTGAGAGCTACGCGTTGGTGCGGGGTGGACCCCAGGTCGACCCCAGGTGGACCCCAGGTGTCGCACCGGGGAGGCAGCGTGCGGATGGGCGGCCCGGCGCCGGTGTCGCGGCTCGTGATCGGCTCTGCCTCCGGGCCAGAAGCCGGCACAGGGCCCAGCGGCGCGACGGCTTCGGTCAGGCTGGGCGGAGCGCGCTTCCCTGTCACCCGCGCGCCACGCCCGGCCGCACCTGCGCGGCGCCCGCAATCATGTTGGGCACAAAGTCGCGGTGCCCCGGGGCATCCAGCAGCGTGACGCTGAACCTGCGCGGGCAGGGTGCGGGGCAGGGGATCACTGTAGAGCTGAGCAGGCACAAGCCCAGGTCCCGATCATCATGCCCTATCCCTTGCCCCACGGTCTCCGACCACCGCTCCACCTGTCGGTGGTGCAGAGTGCCAGGGCCGCGTCCACGATGACGGCACCCCTACCGCGTGCCATCGGGCCCCAAACCCAACCCTCCTTTCCCCTGCCCTTCCCCCCGGCGTGCAGCCCGCCTGCCCGCACCTGTTGGTGGTGAACCGCGTCATGGCCACGTCCACGGTGACGCCGCGCTCGCGCTCCTCGGGCCGCTCGTCGAGCACCCAGGCCCACGCAAAGGAGCCCTAGCCGGAGGCAGCGGGCAACGGGTGGGCAGGAGAGGGATGTGCGGCGTGGGGATGGTGAACGCGCTGGCGCAAGCCCGCTAGGTCCAGGGGACAGGACATGGCGCCATCCGGTTTCCCAGTTGCCGACTTTGCAGCTCAAGATGTAGGGTGGGTATTGGAAGGCATGCCACGCGCCCAGCCCCACGCCCATCCCGCTCGCCTGCCGGGCCGCACCTTGCCCGCCGCCGCCGCGTCGCGCTGGTGCTTGTGCGCCTCCCGCGCGCTGACCAGGCCCAGCTCGTGCAGCAGGCGGCCCATGAGGCTGCTCTTGCCCGCGTCCACGTGGCCCAGCACCACCAGGTGCAGCGCGGGCAGCGCCCGGGAGGAGGCGCCGGCCGAGCCGGGCGCGGAGGCGGTGGCGGCAGCGGCGTAGGGGGCCGACGCGGCGGCCGAGGCCTCGGCGGCGGCGGCCGCCTCGACCTCGCTGCGGGTCAGGGGCAGGCGGGCGCGGTGGCGGGCTGGATGCTCTTGTTGGGGCAGATGCCGTGGCGCCCCAGGCGCCTCGCCGCCTCCGCCGCCAGGGCGTGGTGCCGCGCATGCATGCGGGGGGCTTGGCTCTGCGGATGGGGAGGCGCCCCAGGACCGGGGCCCCGCCCCTGCTGCTGGCGCCGTCCCTCGCCGTCCCTAGCGCCGTCCCGCACCATCCCTTGCGCCGTCCATCGCCGTCCCTGGCCGGCCCTAGCGCCGGCCCTCACCAGCCCTGTACTCCGGCGCCCCAGGCCCTGCTCGACTGCCGCCAGTTGCTGGTTCCCTACGCACACGCACACGCACCGCGCCAGGTCGGGCTCCAGGCTGTAGCCCGCCACCGGCCGCCGCGTGACCAGGCCGTGCAGCCCGCCCGGCTGCGCGTGCGCGTTGGGCGCATCGTGCGCGCCGCCGGGCGTGTGGTGGGTCCGCGTACCGTGCGACATGGCGCCTGCGGGGCCGGGGATGCGGCGCGTTGGGCGGGCTGGGGCCTAGCGCCTCTCGCTGGGGCAGCTAGTGAGCTTCCGAGCTCAGGCCGCACCTTCCGAGCTGTGCCCGGGCGAGTCGAGGCTCATGGCCGCGACGCCGCCGGCTGCGGCCGCCGCACCCGCGGCGCTGCCCGCGGGGCTGCCTTGCCCGGCGTCCTGCTGCTGCAGCTGCTGCTGGCGCTGCGCCTGCAGCAGCGGGCTGGGCTTGAGGAAGGCCTTGTTCTGAGGCAGCGGGGGCGCAGACGGCGCGGAGGAGGCGGCCGGCGGCGCGACGGCGCCTGCGGCAGGCGCAGGTGCAGGGCGTGCAGAGTGGGGGGCGAAATTGGCAAGAGTGGGGGGCCGGCAAGTTGCGGTGAGGTGGTAGCCGTGCGGCGGGCACGAGTGCGAAGAGGGCAGGGTGGACGGGCCGGCCAAGCGTGGTCAGCAGCAGGCGCGGCAGCCGGAGCAACCTCCGCACCCGAGCGCCGCTCCTGCGCCGCGCGCACTGCGTCGTCGGGCGACGGCGTATCGAATCGGAACGGGTCGGCCGGCGCCGCTGCCGCCGCCGCCGCGGGCGCCAGCGGGTACGATGGCTGCTTCAGAGCCTTGGCCGCGGGGTCCGGCTTGGCTGCGGCCGGCAGGGCAGCGGCCGGGGCAGGGTACGCGCGAGGGAGGGGTCAATCAGTTGAGGATGCGGTCAGGGGCGCATCCGGCAAGGGCCTGACGCAGGCGGCCACGCGAGAGGACCACAGGCCGCGAGCCGGCACCCAGGCCGCTGCCCTGCCTAGCTGCAGGCTGCCGTCTGCCCCAGCGCCGTCGCCGTACCCCCCCGCTGCGCCTTGCCGCCCGGAGCCGGCGGCGGCGGGTCGCACAGCGACTGAGCCAGCTTGGAGGCACCTGCGGCGCGAGCAGGGGCCGCCGGCTTGGCCTGCTGCTGCTGCTTGGCGCCAGCGGCAGGGCCCTTGCCGGGCGCGGCGGCGCCCTGCGGGTTGGTGCAGCGGCACAGGGCGTCATCGTCGTCAAGCAGTGAAGTGGGATTCACGTGCCATGCGCGGCCTAACAGCTGCTGGGTCTGGCCTGGCAACGAGCACGGCAGCTGACGGCTGCAGTGTCCACTACGGGCGGGCGAGGCAACGCCACACGAGGACCTGGCAGCGAGCGCGCACCGACCTTCTTGCCAACCGGCGCCACCGGGATGTCGTCATACTCGTCGTAGTCATCATCGTCGTACCCATCGTCCATGTCATCCTCGTCGTACATGGCCCCTCGTCGCACCATGCTGGCTGCGGCTGCACACAGGAACGGCGCGCGGCGGGCGGGGTTGAGCGCAGCGGCATCCTCACACAGCCGGCAAGGGCTGCCCACCGCTGGGCGCAAGGTGCCGCGCACAGGAACAGGAGCCTGCGAGGATGCTGTGGAAGGTGCAAACTGGGGCAACAGCCGCTGTGCACACCGCCAGTATGGGGGTATGCCGAGGCGGTGCAGCAGGGGAGGGCGCGTGGCGTGAGGGTATCGGTTTGCACTGTGCCCAGACACCAACCCATATCATGGACGCAACACACGTGGTCCACGTACGTGACTGCACAAAGCTGTAGGCGCAACGGTAGCGTTGGAAAAATTGTCAGCCACCCCTGCGCTGAGCTTCCTCTGTTGTCGTGATGCAGATTATATGGATCTGCTGTATGCAGGTAGGTTGCACCACTCAGTCACTTAGCCGGGCGACTTGCGTACAATTGCGACAAAGATCGGGAAGCGCCCAACAGCAGCCTTGCGTAGCTAACTCAGGAACCAGTATGTGTATCTTTGTTTACGCGTTCATGGTAACTTGCAAGTGATACCCGCCTTGCGTGCCACACCCGCCTGCCCAACCCCGTTGGATTGGGGAAGAGGGGGTTGCTTCGTGGCGGTCTGGCCCAGTGCTCGTGGTCGCTTCGCACCCGTGGTATGCTAAACTCCGTCCTGCTCACGGGTGTTATCAATCTCATTCCGCTTCGCTCGTTTGGACGGTTCGGGCAGGGTTAGGGACTCGCCCACGGCCCTGCTGGCATGCGTTCGCTCGCAGGGCCAACAGGTACATGCCCCGGCTTCCCTTCGGCAGCGGGCCATCTGACCGAGTTTGAGGCCGGGGTCCGTACTGGCATCGGGCGCGGCTCCCTGCGGGGGTCCATGCGCGGCTCCCTGGACGGCTCCCTGCGTGGCTCCCTCCTCTGCGGTGGATAGTGGTGTGCTTCGTGTATGCTAGTGGTGTGCCAGTGTCGCCAAGGGCTGCAAGGTCAGCATGGGCCAGCCGACCCCTGCTCCTCTTACGAGATCGCTGCGGTCTCCTTCCGTGCAGGACGGAGGCCTCCTGGTCTCTTTCGCCGCACGTACTGCTGTGCTGGTATGTTCCTCAACAACGCCGTTTTCCCCCCCAGCTCAGTTTTTCAGCTCCGGCCACACTTGACCTCTGGGCGCGACACTGTGCTGGTGGCACTTCGTCCGCTGTCACATCAACCAAATCCGCTACCCAGTGAATGCCTGATCATAATCGCCCTGATCATAATCAAGGCGGGCGCCGCCACCGTCGCGATTAGTAATAATCTAGTATATTGGCCAGGGCCGACCATGCCGGCGTATTGGGCACGCATGGGGCGACGACGTCGAGGTAGCTAATGGGAGCAGCTGGCTGCGGCTGCTGCACTCGGGCACGCGGGCGGCGGCGATGGTCAATGGGCACTTGTCGGGCTGGGTGCCCATCGAGCCGGGGGTGCGCCAGGGGTGCCCCCTACCCTTGCGCCGCTGCTCTACCTAGCGGTGGCGCAGGCCCTCCTGTCGTGGCTGTGGCGCATGAGCTCGGCATGGCCCCAGCTGGTGTGACGCCGACCGCGTCGCAGTATGCTGATGACTGTACGGCCCTGCCGTCCGGCTTCCAGCCCATGGCCTCCTTTCGGGACGCAATTGAGCGCTTCGCGCAGGCCGCCGGACAGCGGCTCAACCTGCGGGACACCTGTGTCCTGCCCATCGGTATGGGGGACATGGTGGCGGCTGCCGCGCGCATGTGGGCTATCCTGGTGGAAGTAGCCGCGGCCGGTGCCGCGGCGGCAGCGGGCGGCGCGGCGGCTGGCGTGCTCGCGGCGGTTGCCCCCGCGACGCCGGCTTTGACGCCGGCCGCAGCGGCTCCGGCGGCGGCGGCCGCCGCCGCTCCGCTGCCCCTTCGCATTGCCGGAGGGATGCGTGTCGTCCCGCAGGCCGAGACTCTCGGGGTCCGCTTCGCCAACGTCAGCGCTGTTGCTCCGGTGGATCTGGTCCCAGCCTCCGATACGCTGCGGCGCTTTGCTGCGATGCCGCTGTCTGCCTTCGGGCGCGCTTACGCAGCCAGCGGCTACGCGCTCAGCCCGCCACGTCCTGTACCACCGGGAACTAGCTTTGCTGGCCTGCCCTCAAACGCCGAGCTGGACGCCTTGTGATGCGTCGTGGCGGTCTTCATGGGCCGGCGGGGCCTTGCCGCCTGGTGCGCCGCCCGCCGCAGAGCAGCGGGCCCGCGGTGTGGGCGTCGGAGCCGCGTACATGGTGCTGCCGCCGCACTTATTGTGCGCTTCGTGATGGGCGCTATCGGACTGCTGCCGGCGCCGCCGCCCTGGGTGACTGTGGCGCTGGACTTCATGCGTCGAACCCACCCAGACGCGCACCCGCTTAGCCTGCTGCTGGCCTCTGGCTGGGCACGACGTCTTCGCCTCGCGATGTGCTCCGGAGGCGGCGTCGGCGGTGCCCGCCGTCTGGCACGCACGCCTGCTCGGGGCCTTCGGCCCCCTGCCCCCTGTGGCCCTCGTGGCCTCGGCCGCCCTCGCCCCAGGCCCTTGGTGCGCCGTGGCGGCCCTGTGCTGGAACCCCGTGCTGCTCGCTACGGGGGACGCCGCGGCCGGCCTGGAGCCTCCAGAGCTCGTATCTTACCCGGTGCGAAGTCACCCGGGGTGGGTGACTTCCCCTCGCCTTGCGGGCGGGAAGTCACCCAAGGTGGTGCCAAAGACGGTATCGCCTAACAAATTTCGGCATTTCGGGTGAGTTCGCTAGTCTCCGGCCGCCTGAGGTCACCCAGCCCGCGTGAGTTCAGTCCCAAATGGCCAACACGTCGGGTGACTTCGGTGTCCTGGTTAACTACGATACGAGCCCTGCCTGGAGGCAACGTTCCCTGACCTGTTCGCCCTGCCCCGCCTGCGCTCGGTCGGAGACGCCGTTCGGTGCTGGGACGCCTTTCGGCGGGTTCGGCGAGAGCTGGCGGCCTTGCCTGCTGGATGGGGCGGCGCTGTCGCCGCGGCGGCAGAGGCGGCTGACGCTGTGGTTTCGGGAGGATGTCCTGGCCGCTGTGCTGCAGCTGCACGACGTGGAGGCCCGCTGCAGGCGGGGCTCATCAGCACCCATGACCACTTCGCGGCCCTGCTGGCGCACGTACCCGCAGGCTGCTGGGGCGATGCGGCGCAGGCCGCCCAGCAGGCTGCCGGGGCTGCGCCGCGCGGTACGGCCCCGCCACCTGCCGCCACCAGGCCAGCCGTCGCACGGTCCGTCGCTCGGCTGGCGGCTAGGTCCCGCTGCGGTCCCGCTACTGGATCTATCAGTTAAAGTGGCGACCACCCTGCAGCTGCAGCCGGCGCGTGACCAACTGGCGCGGCGGCGAAGCACGCAGCCTTCCGTCGTGGCGCCGGCCCTGGGTGTGGCCGAAGCCCCGGATGGCGAAGTAGTGCCCGCCTTGCGTGCTGTCCTAGCGCGGCTGCGGGAGTACATGGACTGCATCATATCCAAGAGACGCCGAATGGAATGGGCACCCACATAGACTGGGGCAGCCGGTGGGAACCACCCCCGGCATATGCTGGGGGTGCTTTCCCCCGCCCCGGCTGCCGCAACAAGCTCTGTCCTTGAACAACGGTGGCGGCGGGCGTGGGGACTTTGTCCCATACACGGCCTGCCCTCCTTAGTTAAACGACGCGGGCCCTGCACGTGTCGTAACCATTTCTATTTCTATTTCTACTTCGCGCGCGGCTGCGGGCGCTAATGTGGGAACTGCTCGCAGAACAAAGAGCCGTACTGGCGGCTGGCGCTGAACGGCATTAGCCACTTTGCCATGCATGCACGACCGCACTCGGGCCGAGCACCGCGTGTGGCCGTGTGTCGTGGCGCAGCACCTGCGCAGTGTGATGGGGCTGACGCTTGGGCCTGGGGGCCGCCGCGGGCGCCGAGTTGCAGGCGTTCCACCGGTTGCCCTGTTGCGCGGCCCTGAGGCTCATGCAGATACCGGGGGGCGTGCGGCCGCAGCTTGCCTGGGACGTTGTGTGCCTTGCCGCCGTGGTTAGTTGCCCTGGATCAGGGCCGCAGGCTCAAGCGACAGGTGACGGGCACAATCGCCGTGCCCCGCGCTCGCATCGGCCGTGCGGCGTGTTGGGGCCCCATCCAAGCACGTCGAGGCGGATCTTTTTAACTGCCTGTCGCCGTTTGCGGCCCTTGGCTTGCCACCGCGAGGTTGGGATTAGATGCCGTGCCGCTGGACCATCCTACTTGGCCGCGACGGCGAGCGGGCGGGTGGTGTTTGGGGGGCCGCCGCCGGACGTCGCCGACCCGGACTCCGAAGGCCTCGCCGGCGGGTGAGCGTGCTCCTCTGGGGTGGGGATCCGTGACGGCCGCCCGACCTCTGCTGCCTGGTGTGCCTGCGTGCATTATGCGCATGTGCTTCAGGTGTCCTGCTGGTTGTTGTGCCTGATGGACTCGGCGGGCGGGTGCGCTGCTGCTGCTGAGTGAAGGTAAACAAGATGATTCCCCCGGTGCCCGGTCCGGGTCTATCTCTGGACTGCGCGTGTGGGGGCTTGGCTCACGGCGGGCGTGCGTGTGGTTTCTCTGCCCCGCGCCCCCTGCTGGCTGCCATCGATGCCGTACGTGCGTTGTGCCCGAAGTCGTGCCGACGAGTGGGCGCCGCTCCCTGGACGACCTTACGTGCGGTGTTTGGGCCCAGTGGCTGCATGCATGCGCGCCGGCTCTTGCTTTGCGCGCGTTGTGTTGCGAGTGTGGGCGCGAGCGCCGTGCGTCGGGCTACATATCGGGAAGTTTCCCCTTGCCCCGGAAGCCAATCCGGGGGGAAAACCTAAACTGCTACGCAGCGTGATGGCTCGCCCTAAAACGCAAAAGAAAAGGCCCCTGCCCTACGCCCCAGGTCTGCAGCGCAACAACTGCGGGTGCGGCCAGCTGCATGCGAGCGCGAGGATGCTACCTGGGGCGCGGCGCGCGCGTGGCGTGCAAGTCTGCCAAGGCTGCGGCACGACATGGAGTGAGTGTTGCGGGACTATGGGTGACTGTATGGGCGGACAGGTGAATGGGTACATATCACAGGCCGCGTACCAACGCGCTGCTGCCCATCCCCCTCCTTTCCCCCATTTCTTTTAGTCTCCACCCATGACATACCCCGCCCGCCTGTCCACCGCCCACCAGCCACCACAACCGCCGCACACATTGCAGCCCACTCTTCATAGACACGCCCCGTCGCTTCAGTCCATTATTTCAACACGCCCAAACATTGTCGTCACACCGCCCCACTTCATCAGTACATCATATAGACAACCACTTCAATACAGCATTTCTCCAGATCGATGTTTAAGATTGCGCCGCTCTGAACATGCTGCTGCTGCTGTGCCTCCAGCTGCTCGGGGCTGAGCGCCCGGCCTGCTTCCGCCCTGGCGGCGGCGATGGTCCGGGCGGCGATGGGCCGGGCGGAGGGGGCGGAGGGGGTGGTAGCGGCCGCCGCAAGCGGCCGCAACACAGCTAGAGCGGCAGCAGCGGCGGCGTGTGTTAGATGTGCATTCCTGCCGTTTCGGCAGTCCGGGCGGCTAGGTCCGGCCCGTGGGGAGAGGGCACGGTTGTCGGTGTGCCCGAGACCCCTCAAAATATCCCGGCGACAACCGCATAATGACCGACTGTTTGCGTCTTGTCTGGGTGGCCCCTTTTGGGTCGCTCACTGACATCCGCGCGTGACAAACCTCCCCAGCTGCGCATGGGTGCATGGCTCGCCCCAAAAAGGATCGTGAGGAGGCGGACGTGAACCCTGGGTCGTGCGCAACGTTAGTTGCCATGCATTTGACTTTGCACTTCTGTTGTGGACGCGTAGTGTACGTGTCGTGCGCTCGTCGTCGGGGAAGTTTCGTGAGCGAGTCGGTACCGGTGAAGATCGGCGATGTGCTTTGCTTGCCAGTGTGAATGCGCAAGGAACGTCTTGTTTCTGCTTTGTAAGCAGAGTGTGCAGTGTTGTTGGCGGTTCGGCCTCTATGTCGCATGCTGCCGTCTGGGATGCGGTCGGTACTGCTCCCTAACGCGTGCGTACGTACCGCTGCGGCTCCAGACTTTCTATTATTTCGTCCTTGTGCAAGGTGCCGACCGCTACGCCTCGTCTCCCTACGGGGGCGAGCGAGCCAACTATGAGGAATCGGCTGCTGAAAGGAGGCTGCCATGCCTCCTGGTTGCCTGCTTTTGGATGGTCTTCATTTGGCTTGCCATCTTCCACACCCACTCCATGTAAATAAATACCGCTTCCTTGGGAAGCAAGTAAGGTAGGGGCGTGTTTCGCGTAGCCCCAGAGATTCCACAAATAAACGCGCTTAATGGAAGCTTCCATTTGAGATGTACGCAGTACCTCTGCCGCAAAGGGGTCGGGCGAGCTGCCCTGCCTGTGCACGCATCGCTCGGCGGCAGAACGATACGACGGGAAATAATATATAAACTGATTGATGTCCAGGGGGCTGATGTCGCTGTCCACGGCAAGGGGCGACTCCTGCGTACACCAGCACTCGGTGAGAAATCCTTCTGCTTTGACAGCGGCATGCATGCATATCATACTTGCGGCGAATTTATTTCTGGGGCGAATGTGCGTGGCGGGAAAGAAAGCGCTTTTGGTTTCAATCATTTTGCTGCCCTGAAACGCTGCATTTGTGCAAGTTTTCGACGTGCGTGAAGGCCACTGAGCGCTGTATGCAAGTCGCATGTCCTCGTTTTTCCCTTCTCTTCAGTCAACCGTCTGTCCTTTATGAGTACTCCCCTGTCTCAGTTTACCTAATTCTCTGTGCTCTATGAATGTTAGATGCGCTCGTGGCTCACAGATATAAATACAAACGTGTGATCGGTTTACAAGTTTTAGCTTGCATAGGTCACTACAAGCTGTCTGTCCAGATAGCTCTTCTCCTATGCGTCCACCAACGGTGCTGGTGGGCCTCTGTGCGCTGTTGAGCCTGGCTGCAACGGAGGCAGAGCGGGGAGGCCATGATGGGCAGCTCGCGAAGCGCCTGGCGGAAGTGCAACGCAAACAGCAGATGCTTAAGGCGCAGGAGCAGGCACTTCTTAGGGAGCAGAACGAGTTGCTATCGTCTGTCGGCATTTCAGGCCGGACAGCCCGCAAACTAGCTCAAGCGCAGGGCTACCATCATCACCACAGCTCGACAAACCATTCCATGAGCATGCGGCACGCCGGCTACATCGAGAAGAAGCTCTACAAATGGCATTACAAGTTGGTGTGCAGCGGGGCGCCGCTTTGTAGATTACTGCAAGCTCGCCGTAAAGGGCCGCCGTCACAGAACGCGCTCGGCTCAGCTGCCACTGGCCCCCCTCCCGCTCTGCCCGGCGCAGGCATCAGGTGGCAAAGCAGATAGCATACGTCACCCAAAACCTACATGCTTTCCACACTTCAGCCGACTTCGGCTTGTGGAAGGCAGGGCGGGGCGAGCCATGCATGTGCTAACGCGGGTCCGAGCTTTCAGGGCGAACTCCTCGAGAAATACTAGAAGTAGAAATAGAGGTACAGCGGGCTTGAACCGCCGTGATCTAAGGAGGTCGGGCGACCAGGGGGCCGGAGCCCCCTGAGCGCCGCCCTGTAATCAGGGCGCTGCAGACCTGATGTACGAAACTAATAACGCTTTGCCCGCCGCGCCCGGCACTCGCCTCACAATCCGCCAGTAGTTTCTCAACCTGCAAGCAGCTACGGACAACAATCACATCCTCATCTCAGGCACCAACAAGGGTGAGTGTGCGAGCCTGCGGGAAGCTACCACATACCATGGCACGAGCGAGGCTGGGACGGATACATAGGACGGAAGGCGTACCGACATGCATACATTCCCGGCCCGTGCCGGCCCCCACAGGCCAGGCGACGTCTGAGATCTTACAGCTTGCGCCCAACGCACACATCTACGGGCTGGAGATCCTACGCAAGATGGTGCAGGTCTGCAAGGAGCGCTTTGCCAGCAGTCCTAAGGTGCGGCGCCACCGGCAGGCAGCCGCTGCGTGTGCTGCTGTGCCACGGTGTGCGCGCCGTGTGGGCTTTGCCCGCGCGGCCTGCGTGTGCGCGGTACGGCCTGCGGGGCCGCGCAGGGCTCGCGCGGCCCAACACATTCCGACCATTGATCGGCCTCCCCTGCCTGTTCCCGCCCTTCCCCGCCCCCGCCCCCAGGTCCAGATCTTCCACGCGGGCCTGTCCTCCAGGCACGCAATAATGGAGGTGGCGGCCAACGAAGCAGACGACACAGAGGGTGCGGCCCGGCCGTGCGGCGCGGCGCACGAGCCTCCGCGGAATGAAGCGTCGTGCCGTGGTTGCACACCGGAGGGTCCTGCACGCGAGTGCGCAGTAGTGCGGCGGGCGCCGGGAAGCCGGACCGTATGTCGCTTGACATGCTTGTTGAGGCGCGCCGGCGCCGGGGGGCATTGCGCAACGGAGCTGTTGTCTCAGGAGGTTGCAGGCGGCCACCAAGTGCGGAGCGTTGTACGAGGGCCGCGTGCTGCCAGGGTTGCTCCGGCCGGCGGTGCGGTGTCACCCATGCCCGAGCCCTCCAACGCACGCACGGTCTTTAATATCTTTGGTTCGCTCCTCGATCGATGTGGCCAAGCCACCGATCCAATAACTTCAATCATTATCACGCGCCCCGCCGATTGCGGGCCCCGCCCCCTTCCTTCTGCTGCAGTGGCGTTCCTGCAGACGCAGCAGGACCTGAAGAAATGGGCGATGACCACAACGTATGTGAGTGCGAGCGCAGTCGAATGAAGAGAATACGAAGTCGTCAATCAAAGAAGACCAAGTCAGGGGACCACGTTGTCTAGGTTGAGAGGCTGGGTCAACAAGGGTCCAGGAAGGGTTGGCCAGTGTTGCGTGGGGATGGTTTCTCTGGCCGCTACTTGGGGTCAGGCATGACGTGCGTGCGTGCACTTCACAGCTCTTCCACTTCCCAAGGCGCTCACAGTCTGGCCAGAAGCCCGGCAACAGGGGTACAAAGACTGTGAGCCGCGGCCCCCTCGCCCCCCGCCCGCGCTCCCACAGACTGTCCAGACCACCACCGTGGCCTCGTTCCTACAGCAGCACAACATCTCAACGGTGGGGTGGCGCGGCTGGGCAAAGGGGCGCGGCCCCAGCGGTGTCCTGCTGCACAGGGTGGTGGGCTGGGCGAGGGGCTGCTAGCTGTGGTGTCGGAGCCTGGCGTGCGGCCCCTACGGCCTGCGCGTGCCGCTGGCTTGGGGTTGGGCACGCGGCGATCCCCTGCCGATCCGCTGCCCACTTCACTTGCGCGCTGTTCCGCTGCCGCGCAGCTCTTCTATGCTCTGATTGATACTGAGGTGCGGCTCCTGAGCGATTCCCTGCAGCCCGGTACCACGTGCGTGGCGCTGTGCTGGAGCTGCAGCGGTGCTGGTTTCTCCCCATCCGCATGTATGCCGCCAACCCCCAACACCTTGACCCACTCCTGCACCCCTGCTCCCGCAACGCCTCTTCCCATCCCTGCGCCCCCCACGTCAACGCATTTTCGTCAACACTCTTCACGCCCGCCCATGGCCCTGCGCTCACGTGACCGCGCTCAGGGACACGAGGTGTGTGCGAGGGCTCGATCGGGGAGCGGCTCCACAAGCAGGGCTGCTCCACACGCGGCTGCCAGCCGACACTGCGCACGCAGCAGCATGCACCGCGCAACCAGCCCTTGTCCGTGGACCAGCCCCTCTGGGGTATCCCCTGCCTGTCATGGCCCCAGCATCAAGCCCGGTCCTGCTGGGCCCCACACGCACCGCAGCCGCACGTCATCGCCGGCATGGACTTGGAGAATGGCGGGGCCCAGCGCATACCCGCATTCCAGGTGGGAGAAGGGAGGGGCGCCAGACAGGGCGGGGCCGCCCGGTGGGGCGGGTAAGGCAGGCGGGCGGTCCAATGCACGTGCGCCTCCGCAACGGCGGGCATACGGGAGCAGCGGAGTGCGTGCGCACACCTCCAAACCGTCCACCCGCCCTTTCTTGACCACCGACCCGTTCCCCGGCCCTGCCGCCCCGCCCCAACCCCCGATGCCTCATCCCTCATGCCGCACGCCCCACCCCCGATGTCTGTGCGTGTACGACCGTACGACAGTACGAGCTGGGCGGCACCTGGGCGGATGACCGCCACGACCCCGCCATGCCCGGGCAGGTGAGGGGGTGCGCGAGGGGGGGCGCTGGTGCGTGCACCGATTTGCAGCGTGCCACTCGTTCGGACATGGATGGGGCAAGTCTTGGTAAATGGAAGGCCGTTGGGGCCGTCCCTGATGCAGTACGCCCCAGGCGTCTCAGCCGATGTCAAGGCGGCTTCCGCCATTGCCAGAGCCCCTGAAATCCAACGCTCGCTCCCCTCCTTCCCACCCAGTTCGGCACGGCGTTGTTCCTGGAGGACCACGGCTACGAGATCTACCTTGTGCGTCATTGTACCGGCATGGTTACAGATCTCCTTCAAAAGATATGGTTGCAGATCTTTTTAAGAAGACGGAGGGCTATGCAGGAAGTTCCCCTTGCAGGGGCCTGCCCTTGCTCCGTGCACACTTCCCCCCCCTAAACACACCCGCAATGCGCGGCCTGGGCGCGCTTGCATGATCAAGTGTTGCTCCGCGCGGCCGTGCTGCGTCCTGCTTCGCGGCTCTGCTCGCTGCCGCGCCTCCGCTCCACCTTCCTACTCTGTGCTGCCTTCGCGAAGTAATGTCGTTTGTTGAGCCCCACCCCAGGCACACCTGACTTCCTGAAGTTATTCCAATGGCAGCCCCAACCTACACCTCAGCCCCCTTTCCCAACCCACCCGTCTGCAGATGGGCACAGCGGGCTTCCTGCGCGTGGCTCCCGAGGTCTTCCGAGGCACCTTCACGCACACCGTGGACCCGGAGCAGCAGGTGCGGGGCAGGCGGCCCTACGCATGGGATGGCAAGGCCCTGAGGCTTCAGCTCCCGTCACGTGCTGGAGCCCTGACCTCGTGGACCCCTTTCCCTCGGGCTCAGCGCTTGGCTGCCCTCCCAACGCGCGTGCCCGCCGTGCGTGCCTCCGCAGATCTGGTTCGTGGCCGGCAACGCGCTGGCGCTGCACCGGCAGTACGCCGACCCGCAGCTGGTGGCGGGGGTGGACGCGCACACCATACAGGTGTAGGGGGGCGGGTGATTGTGGAGACGGGGAGGCAGGCTGCCAGTCCGCTGCTGTTGCAGACACTGCGGGGGCCTCGGTGCAGGGCCGTTGCGATTCGGCAGCGTTGTTCCGTCCGGAATTCGGAAGGGAGAGGGGAAACAGGGGAACAAGGAGGAAGGGGGAGACGGGGCCAACAACTTACGTCAACTGCGCACCGTTCTGATGTTGCGATGATCGATCAGAGAAGGAAAGGGGAAGGGCGCCCACGACTGTGCAACCGTTCTGTTGTCGGTATCTCCTTCACGCAAGCCGTTCGCCCGCCCGCTCGCTCGACCTGCAAGCAACACGCCCTGCGCGGTCGACTGTCTGCTGCGGCCACTCACAGGCCGTACGCATCTGCTGGTTGATTGGGGCGAGGTGGGGCGTGGAGGCGGCCTGCGTGTGCGTCGGGCGTCTAAGGAGTTGTTGTGCGGGCTGAGGCGGCCAATTGACAGCATGCAGCGGCAAGCGGGATGGACTGCGTGAGCATGTCAAGGCGGCGAGCAGGTTATGCTTGCCTGTCGCTGAGCGGCGATATTGTCTTGCAGAAGCACGCTGGTACTGGGTAAGTCCGCCTTCAAGCCATCAATGCAGCGGTGGGCAGCGCAGGCCGTCCTGGTTAAGTATGTCGCCCGCGCCTGTGGTCCACCCCAGCGGCTCGAGACGACAGCAGATGTAGGCCGTAGTATGGTCTGTAGAAGTAGAGTGGACTATGAGCGAGGGCACGAGCAGGGACAACGAAGCCTAGCGACAGCACTTTGTACGATCTGGTTCGGCGGAGGGGCAGGCAGGCAGACTGTGCGATAGAGGCCGAGGTGCGGACCTCCAGCGGGATTTCCAACCCCCGGCCATCGGCCTCGGAGAGGATCAGGGTGGCTCGGCGAGGCCCACGGAGAGGGCGCCTTCAAGGTCAGGGGTTTGACCCTTCTTTCCGATCGCACGTTTGCGCCCATGTGCGCGGTTTCGTAGCCGCCAGGCTGCCGTGGGAGTACCTGACCATGGCAGACCCACCGAGACTCAGGTGGCTCCGCCACATGCAGGGGGCGGAGAGGCTAATGATTGTTATGTGTAACACCTGTGTGTGGGTAGTAGTGTTCGCCTCACCCAAAGCCAGGCGCGTCTGCATGCGCCAGACGGCAGAAGGACAGGGGCTGAGGGTGTTTCTCGGCGTGCTGTGACGCTGTTTTGAGGTACTGAGGGCACTGCCGACGCGCAGAGACAGCCCCACGCGGCTACTTGCGCCGCGATGGGCTGGGGGGGGAAGTGGCGCGTAGGCACTTCATGCGCTTAGGAAGCGGTAATTACATGGAGTGGGCGCGACAGAAGGCGAACCG
>BDDC01000772.1:33154-44729 GCA_001662425.1 Chlamydomonas sphaeroides | reverse complement strand
ATGTGGGCCATAATCCACCTGCCCACGCGCACGAAAAGCGACCGATGGGCAGCCGCTCATACCTCCTCTGCAAGCAACGACTGCGACGACGCACGCTCCCAGCCGCCGTCGCCTCCTCACGAAGGCGCTCCACGGCCGCAGCACGGCTTGCAATCGCCCGATACAAAGCCTTCTCACGGCGGCAAGGCGCACGGCAGTCCGGCGCCTGACGCCCAGACGCTCGGCCACCGACGCTCCGACAACGCATCCGGGGACAGCGGCTGCGCTGCCGCCGCCATGGACAGCGCGATGTGCACAGCCGTCGCCGGCCCCGTCGCAGGCCCTGGCGCCGAGTCGCCATCCGTGCTTCTACCCAGCGACCTGCTCTCCCATTTCGATCTGTCGGGTGGGACCGGCCGGCTGGTGGCGACGGGGCGAGAGCTGGCGAGCCGGCTGCTGGCGGTTCGGGTACGTGAGCCGTCGGAAGCACTGCGGCGGGCATCCCGGAAGAGGGCAAGGTCGAGGTCGCTTCCCGCAGCTATGCAAGCCTGTGGGCGTCGGGGCCCAACGCGATGCCTTAACCCGCCACGCCCAAACATCCCCCGCCTCGCAGGAGCGCAAGGCCGCGCTGCTGCGGATGGAGGCGGCCCTGGAGGCAGAGGTGGCGGCCGTCCGGCGGCAGCTGCTGGCGGAGCTGCAGGCGCAGATGAGAGGCCGGCGCGCCAGGGCGCTTGCAGCCGCGGCCGCCTCAGCTGCCGCTGCGGCGCCGCTGGGTCGCGATCGCCTACAGCCCATCTCGACGTCGACCCCGCTACGGCAGCCACCGTCGCCACCGCCGACGCGGCCCAGGTCCACCCACAACTGCCGGGCTCCGCCGCAGGCCGCCGCCGCCGTCGGCTCCCCCCCGCTGCCTTCGTCACCGCTGCAGCCTCAGCCCGGGGCCGGCCCCAAGTCAGGGCCCATTCATCTCCCAAACGGCTCGCCCACGCCAACGCCCCGTGCTCAGCTGCAGCCGCTGCAGCTCAGCCCCCAGCCGCAGCAGCGGCAGGGGCAGCACGCGTCCCCGCAGCCGCGCCCGTCGCCGCCACGCGCCGCACAGCCCGCTGACGGCGAGGCAGCGCCGCCGTCCGTGACGCAGCTCCTGCGCCAGCTGCTGGCGGGAGGGGCTGGCGCTGACGCCATCTTGGCTGCCCTGGCGGCGCGCCCGGCCGCGACGCCGATGACGCGGTCGGGCGGTGGCGCTGCGAGCGGCAGCCCCCCGGTGCCCTGCGGGATGGCTGAGCCACCGCAGGCCAAGCGGCAGCGGCTGGTGCATGGGTGAGGGCGCGGGCAGTTGTGCGCAGCCCGCGTACATCAACTTGAGTCGGTCAGCACGTTGACGATTTAACTCGGATCTCTCGAGTAAGATGCGACGGCCAGCACATCGCTGGAGGTGCACAGCATCGTGATGCACAGCAATGGCTGCTTGGGGTGAGGACGCGGCCGGCGGCGCGGCGGCTCCGGTCGGGCGTGATGGCATCGGTGCGCATTGGTGTGGTCAGCGATGCCTGCTGAGAAGAGTGGGAGCATGCTTGCGGTCTCTTGGAGCGCGGCGGTGTGTGGGATCACTGCTAAACAAACGACGCTACCGCGTGGGTCGTTGGGCGATGCGGAGCGCTTGATATGTCACTCACCTGGGGCCCGGTCTTGGCTTGCAAGCACCCGCTGGGACGTGCAGCGCGCTGCCAGGCCTGCGTGTTGCGTGTTGTTGTATTTTTACGCCCGCCGGCCCCCGGCTGATTGGGGACGTGCACAGGTAGTCGCGTGCCACGTACGTCCGTTTGCTTTGTCCGTCCATGCTCGGGGTAGCCGGCGATATGGGTCCACGGCGCCGCGCAATACCCGGGTGGCATCAGGTTGTGGTGTAGTCGTTCTGGTGGCTCGCGTTAATTGTCAAGCCCGCTCGGAGTTGCGCTCGGGGGGCTTGCCACCGAGCTGCTGGGAGGGGATACGGACGGATGCGAGCCAGCTGCAGACCAGGCGCATGGCAGCGGGCATTTTTTGGGGGAAAGACCGCTGTAGATTGGTATAACGGGCTGGCGGGGTGTGGCAGGTGCGGGTGCTGGCAACGGATGGGGCGGTGGCTAGGGCGCAGATGTTCGGCGCGCTCCTCTTTATGCTTGACTGGGGTTTTTGGCTCGTCCCTTATGCTCTTGTAGGTTTCCGGAGGAGTTCAGGAGTACTGAGAGAAGAGTTTCCAATGCGGGAAAGAGCCCGCCGTGCTCGGGTTTGGCTTCTGGGCGGTGACCGGCGCATGGCGGCTCCGGTTGCCGGTACCTGGCAGGGGGCGCGGCCAGCAGGATCCAGGCGTGGACAGGTTTTGGTTTGGCGCTGCGCTCTTCTTTTCCATGCCGGACCGGACCAACTTGTCGCAGAGCATTGCGCAGAGCAGGGCGTGCGGTGGCGTGGCGGGGGCAAGGAGGGGGCCTCCTGGCGGGGGCGGCACGTCGGGCCGGCGGGGTCGCGCCTCGAATCGCGCGGCTCCCAACCAAGTAACGAGTACAGGTAGCTCGGTGTTAAGAATGCATGGCCTGGCGTGAAAACCACCGCATGGCCTGGCAGTGTCGCAGCACACACAGCGGTCCGTGGCGGGATCCCACGTAGCCCACGCTGTCATCAGCCGGCCCTGTGGGCGCTGCTTCAACGCCGCATGACTGCATGGCACTTTCCCGTATAGCTGCCAGCACTGCATGCGCCCACGAAAGCCTGGGGAGCCGCTGCGTTGAGCCAGCCGGTGAGGGGTACGGCCGGTGCCGTACATCGTGTCACGGTCTGGCAGCCGCAGAACATGGAAGTGAGCTGCATAGCGGTAGTCCCACTGCCTGTGCCTTGTAACTGCTTGCCGAGCACCGCTGCGCACGTTCTTCCACACTCGCGAAAGCACGATGAGCGCCTCGCACGTGCTGCGTCGCGCGCCAACAGCTGCGGGTGTACGCCGCTCGGCGCAGGCCTCTCTACGGCCAGCTCGCTGCCAAGTGCGCGCAATGGCCGCAGCGGCGCAACCGGGTAGGACACGCTGATAGCTGCAACTCGGCAAGCCAACGACTGAGGTCCGCTCGACTTGCCCGCAGCTTCGGGAAGCACGACGCAACTCAAACCGGAGGTCGCGCACCAGCTTCGGGCGGCCGACGTGAGTCGCATGCTTCCGCTTGCCGCCGACAAGTTTCGTTTACTGACGCCCTAGCTATTGCAATTCAATCCACAGGCAGTCTGCTTTGATGTCGACAGCACCTTGTGAGTCGTGGCTTGCGCACGGTTCACGTTGCATCGGGCCGCTCAGCTGCGTGCCCCTGACCGCAGCTGCCAAGACGAGTCCATCGATGAGCTGGCGGCCTTCCTGGGCGTCGGCGAGCAAGTGGCGGCGCTGACGGCAAAGTGAGCATGGGGACATCCGACCGTCGACCCGGTCGCCCGGGCAGTGGAGGCTAGGAGGGCAGGGGGGACCAGGAGGGCAACGGAAGGGGGCGGTGCCAGCGCCTGGCAAGGGTTCCAACCGGCACACACGGGTTACGCCCAGCTGCGCCGCCCAGAACGCACTGAGCCACTGCCATCGGCCTTGCGGCGTGCCTTTCGTCCGTTCCCCTCCCCTCTGTCCCCCACCCCGCTCCCTCGCCTCGACCGCGTCAACACTGAGCCCGAGCTCCACCGTAGAGGCCCCAGGGGTCCGCTGCGTGGCCGCCGAGGGAGGGCCGCACACCGCGAGGCCACCCGGGTGGGCTGACGGCGAGCCGGGACAGCTGGGTGACCGGAGCTTGGCGCAGCAGGCAGAGCCGGTACCGGTCCTCCGGGTCCCCCCGGGCAGAGCCGGTACCGGTCCCCCGGTCCCCCCGGGCTCCCGAAACCCGCAGGCCCCCGGTCCCCCGGTCCCCCGGTCCCCCGGTCCCCCGGTCCCCCGGTCCCCCGGTCCCCCGGTCCCCCGGTCCCCCGGGTCGAGCAGGGGCGAGCAGGGATAGCTTGGTTGACCGCAGCTTGAGGGCCGTGCGATCCCCCGGGTCCCGAGGTCGCCGGGCCCGCCGGTCGGACGGGCAGCGCGGGGCGGAGCCACGCGACCTCGCAGCGTGCCGCGGGGGGCCGTGGCCGGTGCCGTGGGCCGTGAGCCTAGCAGCGCGCTCTGCGCTCGCGCCTCGCGCCGGCGCTCTCCCGCATGCCTACCGGTATCCAAGTTCCCCAAGCGCCTCCCCAGCGGCATACCCGGGGGGTGCGGCCGCACAGCCCTGCCTCCAGCTCACCTACGTAGCCCACGTAGCCTGCCTCGATCTGACCCACACTCGCGCCTCGACAAGCCGCCCGCGCTGCCTCGCAGCCGCCCCCCTCCCCCCTCTCTGCGCCGCCGCGCGTGGCTGGCCGAGTGGCCGCTGCCCTTGCGGCCGGTGGCTGATGGCGCCACCGCCGCCATCAGGCGCTGCTCGCCGGTCACGGCACACTGTAGCTCCGTGCGAGCGACCCCACCATGCCCCGGCTGCCTCCCCGCCTTGGCAGCCTCCCCGCCCTCGCTGCCTGCACCCCCAACCTTGCTGGGCTAAGGGCGGGTGTGGAGAGTGCCCCCTCCCCCAACAGACCCTCCGTCCCCATGGCCCGGTGCCCAACGTGTTGGTGCTCCTCCCGTGCCCCCCTCCCCCGCCTCCCCTCCCGCCCCTCGCAGGGCCATGGGCGGCAGCGTGGAGTTCAAGGAGGCCCTGCGCACCCGCCTCGGCGTCATGCAGCCCTCGCGGGCTGACGTGGACAGCTTCCTGGCCAAGCACGGCCACAAGGTCACGCCGGGTGGGTGCGGATGGACTGGCCTGGACTTCCAAGCAGCACTACTGCCCAGCATGATGATAGATACATCAGCGGTGTATGTTACGGCTGGCTGCGTGTCAGGGCGGTGTGGCTGGCTGCCACAGGGCCACGAGAGGCGCGCATGTGCAAGCGCAGGGGGGTTGCCATGAAGCGCACACGCCAACCGCGCGCGCCACAGGGTAACATCCCCGCATCCGGCTTCCCTGCCCCTTCGCCCCTGCAGCCATCCCGGAGCTGATGGCGTGCGACATGTGTCGTACGTGTTGTACGTGTCGGACGTCTGTCGAGCGTGGTGTGCCCTACCCGGCCTCCCCCCATCGCAGGCATCCCCGAGCTGGTGGCGCTGCTGCGCTCGCGGGGCCAGGAGGTGTTCCTGGTGTCGGGTGGCTTCCGCCAGGTGGGCATGGCGATAGCCACATCACGTGTTATGCGTCGTTCAGTCCGATACGTATAACATCGTATGAAATGGTGCGGGCTATTGGTGGGCAAGTGAGACCAGGCCACCATGAGGTCTCCGCAGGGAGGCCTGACGTCAGCTGTAAACGGCTGTGTCTCCTTGATGTGTTCGTGTCACTGCAGCATCGACCACACACCTCGCCCTGCCCTCCCACCACCGCCAGATCATCCACCCGCTGGCCGAGTCGCTGGGCATCCCACTGTCCAACGTGTTCGCCAACTCGATCCTCTTCAACGTGAGCAGCGAGCGAGCGGGCGGGGGAAGCAGGGCGAGTCGGGCGCGTGAGGACGCACGTGGACTCACGAATTGTGTGCGCGTGTGCGGCTGAGTCGTATGCGTGGAGCGGCGCCATCCCATCCACTACTTGCTTTGAGCCACAAGGACCACTGGGTCTGCGCCAGCGAAGTCGTGCCTTGCGGTGGGACCCCTGGTGCCGCCGCCTGGCTGTCGCCAATGCACGTCTCAATACGTTGCCCTGCCACCGCCCACCGCCACCCGATGATCCCCACGCAGAAGGACGGCAAGTACGCGGGCTTTGATGAGTCGGAGTTCACATGCCGCTCCGGCGGCAAGCCGGCCGCTATCCGGCACATCCAGGTGGGGAGTGGGGTGAAGGGGGAAAAAGAGCAGGGAGAAGGGGCCGTGCGGGTTTGGGTTGGGCACGCGTGTGCCGCTTTGGGGCCAAGCCCGCCGCCAACCGGCACATCCAAGTAGAGGCAAGGATTCGGCAAGGTAGGCAGAGAACCTGGCCCTGCACGACACGTGTCAGGTCCATGCACGTGATCCTTGCCGTATCTGTACGACAGGAGAAGTACGGCTTCGAGAGCGTGGTCATGGTGGGCGATGGCGCCACGGACCTGGAGGCGCGGCTGGAGGGCGCCGCCTCGCTGTTCATTGGGTGAGCCTACTCGTGCGAGCACATGAGCCCACACATATTGACTCATTACATACGTATAACACCATCAATGCACTTATATTATGAGTGAGTGGGCTGTGGACATCAGGGCTGGAGGGCGCCGCATCCTCGCATCGCTGTGCCTCGGGTGAGCCGTGCGAGGACGAGCAGGACCCGACATGAGGAGGGGAGTTGGGAGAGGTCGGCGCTCTGGCCACGGCTGGGGGGCATGGGTGCTGGTGGGGCCGTGCCGCAGCCGCGGCTTGATGGGCGGCACGCGAGGACGAGCAGCCGCGCGCCTTCGGACCACCTGCCGCCAACCGCCCAACCGCCTGTGCATGATATGCCGTACGGCAGGTACGGCGGCGTCGTCGTACGGCAAAACGTGGCCGACAAGGCCGACTGGTACATTATGGACATCCAGCAGATGATCGACGTGCTCAACCACTAGCGGCCTGTTGCGATGCGGCGAGCGAGCGAGCCACGACACGCTGCTACAGCGCAATGCGGCGGTGGCGGCGGCCTGGCGCCTATGCAGCGTGACGCTACGAGCGAGCGGCGGCTTTGGGGCGCGGCGGCTGCTTGGGATGCGCGGACTTGGACTTGGTCAGGGTCGGCGGCAGGGCTGGCCACCCCAGGTCGGAGGGCGGCGATGGAGCCACGCGGCCAGCGGAGGGCCGCGCCGCATCCTTCTGGGGTGGAGGTGGCGGTGGTGGGGGCGGGTTGCTCACCTAGCTTGGTGTTGGCGCATCGCGGACCATGCCGCGAGGGGGCGTACCGGCACGGTGCGGCGTGCGGCGGGCCGCAGGCGAGGCTCTGCGGCGCGGGGGCAGGGGCAGGGGCAGGGCAAATCAGCGGCTGGGCGCGCGAGGGTGGCCGGGGCAGCGCGGCCAAGGCCCCGGGCGTGGAGGCGCTCTGGCACAAGGCCGCCAGCCGTGGTATCTTCGTCGATTAGGCTCTGTCGAGTGTATTCGTCGAGGTGTCGGTGGAATGCATGTGCGCACAGGGCATAGACCGTGATGTGAGCGTGTGCGTGTGTCGGTGGAATCAATGGGGCGCAGGGCATCGACCGCCGTGTGTGCGTGTGGAGGTTGTGGCTGGCGCGCAGTGCCACGGAGTCCACACCAAGGTGGTGCAAGGCGCTCCCTGCACGGCGGTACGGCCACGGCCACGGTCGCGGTCGCGGTTGCGGCCGCGGCCGCGCTCGCGCGCGACCACGCCCGTCGGTCCGGTCCGGTCCCGTCGCTGGGTGGTGCGTGCGTGCGGGCCCGCGGGCTCGCCGCTAAAGGAACCCGACTTCTTGCCGGGTCGTGCTTGGCCCCCTGATTGAGCTGCGCTGGCGGAGGGTGCTGGGAGGCAGGCGCGCGGGTGCTAGGGGCCTCTTCGCCGCCTGCCCCCGGCGCCCGTGTGGCTGCTGCGGGGTAGCGGAGGGGTATCGTGAGGCGGGCGCGCCCACGTTCGCGGCTGGGCCCTTTCGGCGGGCGCGAGCGGGCTTCAAATCGTCAAACATAAGATACGAGTGCTATATGGGTGGCGAGGTGTGATGGCGAAGGCAGCACGCCGCGCTGGAAGGGGCAAGGGCCCTTGCGTCGCCAGCTCCTGACAGGAAACGGGGGGGGGGCAAGAAAGGTGTGCAAGCAAAGCAGGCCGTGGGGAGGGCTGGACCAGGAGGGCCCTCCTGGGCTGGACCGCTAGCTACAGCCAGGCAGGGCGGCTTGCGGCACCTGCGGCACATGCACTTGCAGTCGCGGTGCAGCGAAGCGCCGATTGTGTGGATTCAAGGAGGCGCAGCGATACGCAGGGGTTGGCGATGGGGTATCAGTTGCGAAACACTATCCCTATCCAGGGAAGGGCAGCACAATCTCCCGGCATTCCCCGCCACTCCAGGGCCGGAAGGGGGGCAGCACAATCTACACAATCCCCTCCACCTCCGCTCCAATCCAAGCAAGCGCAATCCCTTCACCTCCGCTCCAATCCATCAGCGCGCAACGCCGCCTCGCCGTCGCTCTGCTATCAAGGCCACAACTCCCCATCTTGGCCCACAACACCCGCGGGGACACTCAACACGAAAGCTTGCAAACGCCACGGGCCACCTTTCATGACCGGCGCGCGCTCTTACCAGGCCATCCCCTTTCCGCCTCAGCCGTCAGCCCCGCAGCAAGTACGCCTACCCCTGCACCGCCGCTCCTTGGTGATGTACCCAGCCATATCCAGCAGCACTGCGCCGCCGCGGCCCCGCACCTGGCTGCAGCCTGCGACTTCCGCCCATACTCCGCCGCCCTGCCCCGCCACAAACGCACACAGACGCGCAGCTCGAGCAGCCAGGGGAGCTCCCCTGGCCGCAGCCCTGCTGGAACCACACATTTTGCGGCTGCTTCGCATAGCGAATACGGCCACATGCGCTGTGGTACGGTAGGGGGAGCAGGTTTCTGATGAATTTATCCGTCCCCAGGAGAGGCGCTCGTCCCGTTGTGACTTCGATTGCCCCTCAACTGCAAATGGAAGTGCTATAACGCCACAAGCGCTTCGAGTAACAAGTCTTTGTGACAGACATGTGGTGTGTCGAGGCGCGAGCCGACAGGTGTTTTCTCTTATCGTGTTACAACTTACCCATGACCGCCCAATCAAGTGAATCCCACGCATCCACCTTTACGCGAAAGATAGGTTCTGTGTTCTTGCACGAGTGAGTGGGCATGAGCACTGTGGCAGCGCCAAGGGTCGCATGCTTTGGCCTCACTTTTCCGGCATTGGTTCGTAAGCAGCGGGGTTTTCACCAATCGGCTTTATTCAAAGATACTCGTCCTGCTCGTGGCATCACACTCACCAGCGCAAGTCCCACGGTGCCCAACACCATAGACTTGCACCGACCATGCGACGCATTTGTTACCTTGCGCTGCTCGCGCTGGCCGCTGCAACGGCGCGCGCCGAGCACTGCCTTCCTGGTGATGTGAGTATGTGCAGCGGTCGTATCGTGCCACATGTGCCGTCGGCCATCTGCGAACGCGTTGTATGCACCCAGCCCAAGCGTAAATGGGCATCATGCTGAGTTTCATGCCCTCTTTACATGCCGCGCGCAGGACTGCTGGCCGTCACGCTCGGTGGTCGCAGCATGGGCGTCGACGCTGTCTGCCGACGCGAGCGTGCTCCTGCCTTACGGTCCGAGCGCCGAAGACTTCCTCGTCATGGCTCAGTCGCATGCAGGGGTAAGATTCTCGCGAATCAGCGCTAAAACGCACTTGCCCCACAAGCCACATCCCTACCTCGCATGCCAAACCTCCATCACGTCCTCGCGAAACCCCTTCCCGGCATCCGCAACCGCCCTCCAACACCTGAGAACCCTCCGCTGGCCCGCCCCACAGCCCATGGACCCACACCGCTAACCAAGAAACCCGAATCTTGCCCCCGACGCAGAACATGCTCAAGGCCATCGCGCCCGGCATCATCCTGATGCCGGCCACCGAGGATGACGTGGTCAAGGCAGTGCGCTTCGCCAGCACCTACCGCATTCGGGCTGTGGCCAAGTGCAGGTGCGTGTGTGGGGATGGGCCCGCTACACGCAAGACGCCAAGACCCAGGAGTGGCCGAGCCCTGTGATGACGCCGTGGAAGACGCCGTGGAACGAAGATTGCGCCAGTGTCAGGCCCTCCCAAGCGGCTCGTACGCCGGCGCCCTCCCTACCCCTCGGCGCCGCCCCACGCTCACAGCCTGCAGTCCCCGAGCCCCCCTCACTTCAACTGCTTCCCTGAGAGGCGCGAGCACAGGCTCTCAACGCCTCTCTGCGCGCCCTCCACGCTGCACCCAGCCCGCTATCGCTCCCTGCTGCGCCCGGCCTCGGCCCTCCTGCCGTACATGCTGCAGCCGGTCTCGGCCCTCCTCCTGTCCGTACTTCGCCCAGCCTCGGTCCTCCTGCCGTTCCTGCCGCGCCCAGCCGCCATGCTGCCTTGCGACACCGCCCCTCCCCCTCCCTCCCTCCCTGCCCCCCCCAGCGGCCACGACTTCCAGGGCCGCTCCACCGGCTACGGCGTGATGCAGGTGCGGCCGCGTTGTTAAGTGCAGCCACATGTATACATGTACACACATGACATCAATATACACAGCAGCACACATGCAGGGCAAGGCCGCTCCACCGGCTACGGGGTGATGCAGCACGTGCGGCCCACTTGGAGCAGCCCACGGCATCACGTATGCCTCATCCTACGTGCACTTTCTCTGCACGGGCCGCATGGCGCAGGCAGCAACCGCGCGGACATGGGCTGCTGCACCGCATGCGCCGGCTCGCTGCAGCCATCGTGCAATGGGCCCCAGCCCCACTAACTCAGCCCATCAACCCCCATCACCCCGGCCCCGAACCCCCTGTCCCCCGCTCTCTCACTTCACCCCCCGCCGCCCACCCACCCCGCCACCGCAGCTGGTCATGTCCAACTTCAAGCAGCTGTCGTACAACGAGGCCGATGCCACTCTCACCTTCGGCGCCGGCTGCACCCACGCCGACACGTACGGCAAGCTGGCCGAGGTCGGACGCGCCGCGGTTGGCGGCTTCTACGCCGGGGTGAGGCAGCTGACACCGACAAACGCACATGCATGCGTAATGTACCGGCACATGCACATACCGATGTATCTTGTTCAGCCATAGTACAATGCAGTGCACGTGTGCGCTGGGCTGGCGGCCGGCGGCGGCCGGCGGCGTCGCTGCCGGCGGCAGAGCAGGCCCAGGGAGTGAGCAGGGCCGGGCCGAGCCAAGCGGCGGCGGACCCTCCAGCTCGCCGCTTGAGCAGCAGCCCACACGGCACCGCCCGACTTCCTTCCATCCAGGCTACCAAGCGCTCCCGGCGACGACACTCGCGGACGCAGGCCGCTGGCGCTGTCGCCTGCTGCTCGCCTGCCGACTTGCCAGCCCCCCTCCTCCAGAAACCCCCCTCCCCTCGGCCCCCGCAGGTGTGCCCCGCTGGCTGCCTGTCCAACGGCTGCTACGGGCCCCTCGTACGGCAGTACGGCGTGGGCAGCGACAACCTGGTCGCCGTACGCTACGTGCTGTGGAACGTGAGGGGGCGGTCGGGGGTGGGGCTGCCCGCCCCGCCCCGTCTTGCTTGCCTTGCTTGCCCCGCGCCCTCGGCGTTGCGCGTGTTCGAGTGTGAAGTAGAACAGAGCCCCCTCGACGTTGCTGTGCGCCTAGCCGCCCCGACGTACCATACCGGCACCCAGCAGGACGGCCGGCCGCTGCTCGTTTCCTGCCGTCTCGAGCCGTGCATCTCGCTCCGCCCACTCCACACGTCGCCGGGCCGCCCATGCCCATGCCCATGCCCATGCCCATGCCCATGCCCATGCCCATGCCCATGCCCATGCCCATGCCCATGCCCCTGCCCATGCCCATGCCCATGCCCATGCCCATGCCCATGCCCATGCCCATGCCCATGCCCATGCCCATG
>BDDC01000772.1:0-18225 GCA_001662425.1 Chlamydomonas sphaeroides | reverse complement strand
CACCGCACCGCACCGCACCCCACCCCACCCCACCCCACCCCACCCCACCCCACCCCACCCATCTCCACCACACGAAACACACACCTCCCTCCCCATTCCCCCGCACCCGTGATGCCCTCCAGCAGCGTCTCCCGCTTGAAGCGGGTGGTCATGCGCACGTCGGTGGGGTGGCTGCCGCCCGTGAAGGGGTGCACGCTAACGTCCAGCCGCCCGCGCTCAATGTCAAAGCCCAGGTCCAGCGCGATCTGGGGCGGGAGCGGGCAGGAGGAGGGGCAGCAGCATGGGAAGGGGGGGAGGGGAGGCGGTCCGGGCAGCACACGGCACCTGCCGGTGCAGCGCCCACCGTCCATAACGGTCCATAACGGTCCGTGACGGTCCAACCGCCTGCCCTTGACTGCTGCCATGGGTGCCGACCCCCGTTTGCATGGACATTGTGCCAGCTGCAACATCGTTCCAGCCCCCAGCCCAACCCCCCCTACCTGCCTCCCTCGCTGGCCCACCCCCCTCCCTCGCTGGCCCACCCCCCTTCCCGCACTCACCTTCTTGCACAGCTCCGCCTGCTTGTCGGTGTCGTAGTCGCCAAGCAGCCAGCCGTCGTCGATCTTGCGGCCGCGGCTCTTGATGGCCGCGATGAGGGGCACCAGGCCCTCGCGCACCTGGCGCCGGGGGGTAGGGGGAGGGAGGAGGGCGGCAGGGAGGGCCGGGTCGGGGTCCCTGCAGCCCCAGCATACCATCAGTACACACGCTTTCCCCCTCCCTTCCCCCTCCCAACGCCCCCACCTGCGCAAACACCTCGTCCAGGCGCTGCGAGGTGAGGCCCTTCTCGTAGTCGTCCAGCAGCACGTCGTAGGCGGGGGCCGAGGGGTCGATGAGCCTAGGGTTAGTGGCGGGGGAGGGGGGAAGCGGGGCGGGGGCGGAGGAGGAGGGATGGATGGGGATGAGGCGTGGGGAGGGTAGGGGCGGTGTGGAGCGGGCTGGCGAGTGTGCAGCCCCTTCCTCCACACGCACGCCCACGGGCACAACACACGTGTGGACGCCCCAGCGCCGAGTCGCACCTGGCCTTCTCCTTGTTGACGTCCACCCACTGCTGCAGGAAGGGCGCGAAGATGGAGAAGTCGGAGGCGGTCTTCGCCTTGACCCAGGCCTGGGGGAGGGGGCGGGCAGGGCGGCGGGAAAAGAAGAGAGGGGCGAGCGCGTTGGCGGTTGGGTGCGGCGCCGTGGGCCGGCGGGGCACCGGCTGCAGGAGGTGCGGTGCGGGGCACCGGCCACCCGCTGCCCTGCTGCCAGCCCGTCGCTCGTTCCCCCCTCTGCGTCCCGCACCCACCGCGTAGGCGTCCGACTCCAGCTTGGCGATGCGCTGGGCCAGCTCCTGCGCCGGGTGGAGCAGGCGTGCAAGTGCGTACTGTTGAGTGCGGCCCAGTGAGCACGAGGAGCGCGACGGCATGGTCGCCAGCTGCGCGGCGACGTCGGCTGCCTGGGTGCCGGTGCACTGTACGTTGCGTACTCCGCACACACACAGGAGCTGGCATCCGGTGGCGCATCCCATGCTTTGTTCGCCCGTCCCTGCGCCCCTTGCCCCTGCCCCTGTCCCTCCCCTGCGCCTGCGCCGCCACTGCGCCCCACCCCACCTTGGGCAGGGCGGTGGACTTGACGTACTCCTTGTGCGCGTCACGCACCACGGCGGCCTGGCGGGCGGGCGGGCGGGCGGGTGGCGTGATGGGAGACGAGGAGGAGAGATGGGGACGCACCGTGCCAGGGGCCAGGGCCCGTTCGGCGGACGGGTGAACATACTGGCAACAGCCAAGCCCTCGAGGCCCAGGCTGCACATACACCCTGGGGGCACCGCAGCGAGCCAGGGGCCGCGGCCCTAAGCGCAGGGTCCCGGCTGAGCCATGAACACCCCGCTTTACCCTTTTCCCCCGCCCACACCTGCACTGGGTCCAGGGTGCCGGGCGGGGCAGCGCGCAGCACCTCCAGCAGCGCGCCCAGCTGCGGGGCGCGGGAGGGGGGGGGAGGAAGGCGGGGAAGAGTAGGCGAAGGAGCTGCAAGGGGGCCGCGTCAGGCAGCGTGGCGGCCATGTCGAGGCGCCCTTCCACCCGAGAGGGCTGCAGCGCCCTGGCTGCGGCGCCCCCGCTGCAGCGCGGCCGGCCCGGAAGCCCCCGGGCCACTGCGCCCCTGCGGGGCGGCAGCACTCCCGCCCGAGCCGCCCTGCCGTGCACCTCCGCCCTGCCGTGCACCTCTGCCAGCTCACCGTGGGGTCGGTCCTCTTGTCGTACTGTACGCCCGCCAGCGCCGACTTCTGGGCGCCGCGGCTCTCGGCGGCGCCCGGCGGCATCATCACCTGCAGGACACGCGGGGGTGCGGGGTGGGGTTGTACCCGTGGGGGTGAGAGTGGGGCGCAGCACTCTCCTCCCCCGGCCCGTCACCTGCTGCCCAGCCCTCCCTGCGCCCTTCGCCATATCACCTAACTCCAGCCATGCAGCGCAGCGGCGCACCTGCCACCTTCCAGCCCTACGGATCGAATCCCCGGTGGCCCTTGGCCCCTGTCGCCCCTTCCTGCCGCCCTACCCCCTCCTCCCCTGTCGCCCCCTCCTGCCGCCCTACCCCCTCCTCCCCTGTCGCCCCCTCCTGCAGCCCTTACCCCTCCTCCCCTGTCGGCCCCTCCTGCCTCCTCCCCTGTCGCCCCTTCCTGCCGCCCTAAACCCCTCCACCCTGTCGCCCCCTCCTGCCGCCCCTCACCATCTCGTCCCAGCCCAGCAGCCCGCTGATGCCATTGAGGGCGCTCAGCTCCTTGAGCCGCTCGCACAAAGCCTCGTAGGCCTGGCAGGCCGGGGAGCGGGAGGGAAGAGGGGGACAAGGCGTCAGCCCCCCCCACCCGCCACGAGCGCCGAGCTATTGCAGGGGAGGCAGGATAGGCCCTTCTCGGTTCCCCTGGCATCCACATCGTGCGTCAGCTGGCGCTCGTGCTGCTTGGAGCCAGCCGCAGGGAACTTTGCAGCCACACACTGCGTCCAGGCTCGCCATGTGGCCCCGATCCCTTCACGCCATGGCTGTTTGGCTGCCGCACCTTGGTCGGCTCCTTGGGCACCGTCGGCGCAGCGACAGCGGTGGCAGCGCCGCGGCCACGCTGGCGCTGAGACTGCGACTCGGCCCGCTGGGGCTTGCTACCGCGTCCGCCCATGATGGGCCGAGGGGACTGCGCGAGGGCCGGGGCCGAGGAGCGCGCGAGGGACAGTCCGCGAGCGGAGTTCCGCAGCAGGTTGCTCGAGATCATGCGGGGGTGAGGCGCTGTGGCGCGCGACGTCGATCGTGTGGCGAGTACAGCCCTAGCGGCACACTGGTGCGTGGGTGTATAGGTCCCGCGCTAGTGAGTCGTAGAAGCGTGTGTATGGATGCGGAGTTGGGCGAGGGGGCGGAAAGGCTGTGGAAGCGGCAATGCGAAAAGAGGAAGCATCAGAGCGCAAGGGAACGTGGCCAACGACAGCCACAACCCCGACTGCGCCTTTACACCAACATAGTGGCACACTATAGTGCACACATTTGCTTGCGAATTACACAAGGGCACAAGACAGCCCCGCAGCAACTCGGTTTGCAAGTGTAGCTCGATCACAATAAGTAGGAGTGCTGCGTGAAGACACACATATTGCTGTTGACAGAAAGTTACAGGACAGCTAAGCGAGGCAAGTGCGGCCTCGCGCCATCGGCGACGCACCGGCAGCCGCCAAGCCGCGCGCTAAGCAACGCCAGATGGACTCACACCAACAGCAAAAAGAACACGACAGCTTTACCGCTGGCCGACCGCGGTCCGGTCTCGATCGTATCCGCTCAGCCCCCTCACCCACGCCGCCCCCGCACCTGAGAGCGATGGCGCTAGGACGGGCACGGCGTTGCAGCGGCCCAGGGCCTGGGGGGCCGCACTCGGCCGTCGGGGCTGCGGCCCGGGGCTGGCAGCTGCCCCCCGCTGCCGCCAGGCCGCAGCGCGCCCCAGGCACCCTCCAGCGACGCCCCAAACCCTCTCTCCGCTCCCCCGTCCTCCCCCACGCAGTGCTGTTGCACCTGCGGCCGTACAGCTGCCGTGCAGCCGCCCGGGCCCCTGCCAGCCGCCGCACAGCCCGGCGCCAGCCGAGGTCGGTCCGCCGACGCGGCACCCAGCCGAGAGGCGCGAGGGCTGCGGCGGACGCCAGCGTCTCGCTGCAGCGGGGGCGTCGCCTGCGGAACACACGCAGGCCAGCTGCTGGGGGGCCGTGCTAGCCCACAGCTGCGAGCCAGGCAGCGGCTGCAGCCTAGCGCCTAGCGGCTCGCGGCCTGGCCGTGTAGAGTTGGCAGCAGCGGGCGGGCGGGCTACAGCGGTAGCAGAGTAGCAGCAGCAGCGTGCGCCGCCATGGTGAAGCAGCGCATGAGCAGCGCCGATGTGGCGGCCGAGGTGGCCTGCCTGCGGCAGAAGATCCTGGGCCTGCGGGTAGCCAACATCTACGACCTCACCACCAAGGTGGGGCAGGGCGCCGCTGCTTGGGTTGGGGCTCAGCGGCATCGTGTGTCTCTATTCCGGGGCAGCGGAGCTGCGTCCAGCGCTTCGTGTATTGCTAATGGGATAGTTCAGCAAACCGGTGGCACCAAGTGCACGGTGGCCGGCGGGGGCAAGGGCGCCTGGGGCCGCGCCAGAGAGCAGCGGACAGGGGTGTGGTGCGCTAGGGGAGCGCGCGGCGTGAGGGCAGCAGGTGCAACGGTAGCAGGGAGTTGTCGCGTGGGGTTGGCTGTCTGTGGGGTTGCGGCAGAATGGGCCCGTACGTCGACATCGGCAGCGCGGTGGCTGCGGCCTGAGCCCCGGGCCTCTGCAGCCCTTGGATGGAGGGCTGGCGGGCGACCGGAGGGCGGTAGCTTGGACGGCAGGCGGCATAGCGCCCTCAGGGGCAGGGGCGCTTGAGGCGGAGGCGGCTGGGTGGTGGCTGGCCGGCGCTGCGAGGGAGGAGCGCTGGCGCTGCGTGCTCACCGTGCCGCTGGCCCCGCCCTTACCCGCCTACGTGTGCATGTGTTTGACACGCCCACGCCACCGCCCACACGCGCAGACGTATGTGCTCAAGCTGGCACGCAGCGGCGAGGAGGGCGAGAAGGTGTACCTCATGATGGAGAGCGGCTCGCGCATCCACACCACCAAGGTGAGCTGCTGTAGGTTGTCGTGGACACAGCGCCAGCCAGCCCGCCCCCTCGTCCCGCGGCTGGGGTGCTGCTGCCTGCGGCACGGACGGCCCCCCAACGATGCCGGCCCTCCTGCCTCCCGCGCCCCGCTCCCTTCCCCTCCGTCAGGTGCTGCGCGAAAAGTCGTCGGAGCTGCCCTCCAACTTCTGCCTCAAGCTGCGCAAGCACTGCCGCACGCGGCGCGTGGAGGCGGTGCGGCAGCTGGGGGTGGACCGCTGCGTGGAGCTGACGCTGGGCAGCGGCCCGGCTGCTGTGCACCTCATCCTGGAGATGTACGCGCAGGTGCGGCTGGCAGAGAGGGCGAGAGCGGCAGGCAGGGGCAGACAGCAGCAGGCAGACAGCGGCCGGCAGGGGCGAGGGGCCGGAGAGGCAGGGCGGCGGTGCGGCGTGCGGTCCGCAGGGCCACTTCGTCGCCCGTGGGGTGGCGGGCTGCGGAGGGGTGCGGATGGGGTGCCGCGCGCGTGGGCGCAAGGCACCCCCACAACACCCACACGCCCACCTCCCCTCCCCTCCCTCCCCTCCCTCCGCCCCCAGGGCAACATCGTGCTCACCGACTCCAAGTACGAGGTGCTCACGCTGCTGCGCTCGCACCGCGACGACGCCAAAGGCCTGGTCATCATGGCGCGCCACCCCTACCCCATGGCCGCCATGCGCCTGGCCAGCCGCGTCAGCCGCCAGCAGCTGGAGGCCGCCGCGACCAGGGCGGGCTGCCTGCGGGGTGGGTGAGGGGGTGGGGCGGCGGGAGCCTGGGGCTGCGGGCGGGGGCACGCGGAGGGCGGCGGTGGTGAGGCCGGCTGGGGCTGCGTCCGGCGCGAGCGGGGTGCGTTGGGAGCCGGAGCAGCTGTGGCTGCGGTGGAGCACGGGGACACGGCGGGCAGTGGGGATGCAGGCAGTGGGGTAGTGTGGCTGTGTTGCCAGACATTAGTGATGGAGATCAGGGTGGAGGAGGCGTGAGGGGCCTGCGCCAGCCGGCCCCACGCAGCGCAGCAGCCCATGCCGTGCCCGCTCGCCCGTGCATCCCCCGTGACAGACCTGGTGGCTGCCGTACTGCCGTACGGACCAACCATCGCCGAGCACGTGGTCATGGAAGCGGGGCTCGATCCCGCCGCCGCCGTGCCGCTCGACGCGCCGCCAGAGGGCGCCGCCGCCGCAGACGTTGCCGCTGACACCGGCGCTCCCGCCGCCGTCGGCCTGGGCTCCGCCGGCGAGGAGGACGCCGACGCTGAGGCTGCCGCCGCCGCCACCGCCGCTGACGGCAGCGGCGCTGCCGCTGCGCCGCCGGCGCGCGTGGGCGTGTTGCAGGAGGCGACGGCGGCGGCGCTGCTGGCGTCCCTGGGGCGGCTGGACGACTGGTTTGCTGCTCTGGAGGACGGCAAGGTGCCGGGCGGCTACATCACCCTCACGGCGCCGGGTGGGTGCTGCCAGGACGTGTGTGCATAAGGGCACAGCATACGACAGGGCACGACAGTTGTGTGTGGTCGTGTACAAGGCCATACCGCTGGGCAGGCGTGCTCTGTGCACGTAGGGGCACGAGCACGAATAACCCGGCCAGGGGCCAGCCTGAGCCCCCGCCCCTTGTACGCCCGTGGTACCTTCCCCTGCCCCTCCGCCCCTTCCCAGGCAGCAGTGCCAAGGCGGGCCGCAAGAAGGGCAAGGGCAAGGACAAGGCCGGGGCCGGGGCCGCCGCCGTGGCGCAGCCGGAGGCGCCCGTCGCCGCGGTTCCGCTGGACTCCGCGGCCGCCGCTGCAGCGGTGAGCTTGGCAGCGACAGCCGCCGCCAGCAGCGCAGCACCCCACCTCCTTGCGCTGCGGGATGTCGCGTTCTCGGGGCTCGCTGCTCGCTGCGCAGTCATCCCACGCCAGCCCTGTCCCGCACCCTAGCCGTCGAGAGCAGGCGGCCCGCTGCTCAGCCGACACGAACCCTGACCCGCTTCGTGCTCCCCAATTTCCGCCTCCATTTCCCCGCCTACCCCGCCAGGTGGCCGCCGGCGAGCTGGTGTTTGCCGAGTTCAACCCGCTGCCTCTGGCGCCCTTTGCGGGGCAGCCCTGCCTGGAGCTGCCCACCTTCGACGACGCGCTGGACGAGTTCTACAGCAAGGTGCGGCCGGTGGTGGTGGGGCGTGGGAGCAAGAGAGGCAAGAGGGGGCGTCGCGCGACCACAACGCCCTTTGCCGCGGCGTGCGGTGTCTCACGTGCCGCCAGAGTGCCACCTCGGCCTTGGCGTGGAAGTGGCGCCCGTCGCGGCCGCTGCCTTGATGCCGCCGCCCTCACAGCCGCCGCCACAGTATGCCAACGTGTCGAGGCCAGCACCTCCCGGGCCCCCGTGCTCCCGGGCCGCTGCTCAACCACGACTTACAACCTGGCCCCCACGTGCGATCGCAGATCGAGGGCCAGCGCGCCGACATCGCGCGCGCGGATGCGGAGCGTGCCGCCATGTCCCGACTGGACAAGATGAAGGCGGACCAGGTGGGGTTGGGGTGGCGGACAGCTGGCGGCTGGCGGCTGGGGCTGGCATTTTAGGCCCCTGCGCTGGCCAGGCGCAGTGCCGTGTCGAGAGGGCAACGGCCCCAGCCGGCGTGCCGCACCCCAAGGTCGTCAGCCTGCTGCCGGTGCCCTCCCCTGCGCGCCACCGTCATGCCCGTTCGTCCCTCCTCCCTCCCTCCCCTCCCCGCTGCCAGGGCTCCCGCGCAACGGCGCTGCTGGCGGCCGCTGAGGAGGCGGAGCACAAGGCGGCGCTCATCTCGTACAACCTGGCGGCGGTGGACGCGGCGCTGGCGGCCGTGAACGCGTCTCTGGCCACCGGTGGGGATGGGGAAGGGAGGGGCGAGGAGCGGGATGGGAGGTTTGCAATGGGGCGGATACCCGTGCGGGCGGGCCCATGTGCCGGGCCTGCGGAGCGACTCGTGGAGAGTGGGCAGGGGAGTACACGGGCATCGCGGAAGCGCGTCGCTGCGCTGTCTTGCTCCCATATGCCCACGTGGCGCCTGGCGTGCCGCTTGACGCGCACCCGCCTCCCGCCTCCGGCTCCCGCAGGCATGGACTGGGGCGACCTGGAGGTCCTCATCCGCGACGAGCGCAAGGCGGGCAACCCCGTGGCCGCCATTATCGCGCAGCTGCAGCTGCAGGTGCGGCCCCCCGGGCTGGCGGTGGTTGTGGGGGCATGGCTGGTGTCCGCTGCCCTGCTGGCGGCGAGGTGCTGCGGCTGGCGCGCAGCCTCCCTCCCCCTCTGGTCTAACCTCACTGCCCCTTCCTCGCCTGCCCGTCCCCTCGCCCTCCCCTCGCCTGCGCCACTGTGCAGGAGAACTCCATCACGCTCATCCTGGCCAACAGCCTGGACGAGGAGGCGGAGGAGGGCGACGAGGAGGCCAACAGCAGGAGGGCGGTCAAGGTGGCAGGAGGGCGGGCAGGGGCAGGGACGCAGGGTCCCATGGACGGCACCGTCGCCGACAGCCATGCCGGGCCAAGACCAACGGGCATGTTGCCCCTCACTCTGTCTCATCCTCGGTACCTCCCCGCCCCCCTCGCCTCCCTTGCCCCACGCCAGGTGGCGGTGGACCTGTCGCTCACGGCGCACGCCAACGCCTCGGCCTACTTTGACGCGCGCCGCAAGGCCCTGGCCAAGCACGCCAAGACGCTCGCCGCCAACCAGTCGGCGCTGGCGGCCGCCGAGAAGAAGGCCGAGGCGGCGCTCAAGCAGGCGAGCATGACACTGATGCGGTACAGCAACAGCTCCTGACGGCAGCCCACCTTTCGCTCGTGCCCACACGTGTCCTCCCGCCTGTCGGGCCCCCCTCGCGCCCCCCCCCCCAGGTCCGCTCCGCGCCCGCAGCGCTGCAGCCGGTGCGCAAGCCCATGTGGTTTGAGCGCTTCCACTGGTTTGTGTCCTCCGAGAACTACCTGGTGGTGTCGGGGCGCGACGCGCAGCAGAACGAGCTGCTGGTGAAGCGGTACTTCAGGAAGGGCGACGCGTACGTGCACGCGGAGCTGCACGGTGGGTTGGGAGGGCAGGGGAGGGGGAGGGGGAGCTTGGGAGAGGAGGGATGGGGTACGTGCCGCAGTACTGGCAGCAGCGGCAGCCGCCGCGAGCCTGACTCCATGCAACGCACCCCGCCGTCTGCTGCTGCGTAAGCCGCAGTGTGCAGAGTAGCCCGGCGCCTTTTCGGACTCCACCTTCCCTGACTCACAACCTCACCTACCCAACCCACAACCCTTCCTCCTGCAGGCGCCTCGTCCACCATCGTCAAGAACCCCACGCCCGACCAGCCGGTGCCGCCGCTGACGCTGCAGCAGGCGGGCGCTGCCTGCGTGTGCCGCAGCCGGGCGTGGGACAACAAGATCGTCACCAGCGCCTGGTGGGTGCACCACAGCCAGGTGAGGCGGGGGCGGCCGGCGATCGGGTGTGTAAGCTGCTTCCGTCATCCTCGGCGTATGTCTTGCACGGCCGACATGTCTCCTCAAAACATATCGGTCATGGTGCCGACAGCAGACATGAAGACATTTGCGCTCACGCATCGGTGGAGTAGCTTGCCTTGGCCGGCGCCTGGTGGCTGCACCTCGAGTCTCTCCGTACCTCGCGCACGCGCCCTCTTGGACACGGCCCTGCTCTCCTGCCCCACGGCACGACCCCAGCCCACCTCGCCCGTCCCTCCCTGCCCATGCCCCTGCCCCTGGCCCTGCCCCCACGCCACCCCAGGTGTCCAAGACCGCCCCCACCGGGGAGTACCTGACCACCGGCTCCTTCATGATCCGCGGCAAGAAGAACTTCCTGCCGCCGCAGCCGCTGGTCATGGGCTTCGGCTTCCTGTTCAAGTGAGCCGCGGCGGGCAGCGGGCAGCAGAAGGCGGGGAAGGGTCACCAGCTGTACCCAGGGTCCTTCCTGGTTGCCGCCCCCTCCTCGCCTTTCCCGCCTCTGCCGCCTCTTCCCTCTCTTCCTCACTCGTTCGCGCCCTCACAAGCACACTTGTACCCCGCGCTTCGCGCCCTACTTGGGGTGTCAGGTTCTCTCCCACCACACACCGCATCCTCTCCTGTCCTTCCCACGCCCCTCTCCCCCGCCAGGCTGGACGACTCCTGCATCGCCGCTCACCTGGGCGAGCGCGCAGTGCGCTCGCTGGACCCGGACGCCGCGTCCACGGTGTACGGCGCGGCTGCGGGACGGTACGGCGCCGGCGCCAGCGGGGCGCCGGCGGCCGAGGGCGAGGAGGAGGACGGCTCGGACGGTGAGCAGCGGGCCGGGGGGAGGCTGAGCGCGGTGCGGCGGGGCGGCAGGGGCTGGACTGTGACGTCACCGCATGTTGCCTAACATGGCATCCTCCTCTCGCCCCGCCCCGCCTCGTCACAGTTGACATCCCGGAGGAGGCGGATGACGGCGACGACGGGGCCGACGGCGACGGCGCCGCTGGGCCCTCCGGCAGCGGCGGCGGCGGCCTGACGAGCGCGGTGGTGGGGCGGAAGGCCGCCGCCGCCGCCAGCGCGGCGGCGCCGTCACCGCTGGACCGCTTCCTCGAGGGCTCGTACGACGCCGGGCCGTACGGCGGCGCGACAGGTACGACAAGCGCTGCGCATTACGAGCGGTACGGCCTCACCCAGGTGGCCGAGGAGGGCGAGGAGGCGGACGGCGCCGCCGCCAGCGCGTCGGGTGGCGGCGGCGAGGGCGCCGTCGCCGCACCCGTCGCCGGCCGCCGCCGCCTGAGTGCCAAGGAGCGAGCGGTCCTGAAGAAGCAAGGTGGCGCTGGCGGCAAAGCCGGCGGCGTCGCTGAGGACGAGGAGTACACCATTGTCACCGACGGTTTGGCGGCGGGGCCGGCTAACGCTGGCGGCAAGGGCGGCGGCGCCGCTGGCGGCAAGGCCCCCGGCAGCGCGGCTGGCAGTAAGGCCGCAGGTGGGGCCGCTGCTGGCGGGACTGCCGCAACCGGCAAGGCGGAGCCGGGCGCCGGCGGCGCGCCTGCCGGCGGCAAGGCCGGCGGCGCGGGCGCGCCAGCAGCTGGCGGCAAGGCCGGCGCTCCAGCAGGAGGCGCTGCAGCAGGCAAGGGCGGCAAGGGTGGCAAGGTCGCCGCCGCTGCTGCTGCTGCGGCCGCCGCCGCCGCCGCGGCCGCCGCCGCCGCGGCTCCTGCCGGGAACCGCGGCAAGAAGGCCAAGCAGGCCAAGCTCAAGGACAAGTACGCAGACCAGGTGCGTGCACCGGCCTGCAACGCCGGTTGACAGTTGGCGGTAGGTAGTTGTTTGCTTGGCGGTTGCAGGTTGCTTGGCAGGCATGCGACGTGAGGTTCGCCGTGACTCAAGCCCCATTGAGCCCCGCGCCGCTCCCCGGCACGAGGCGCAAGGCGTCTGCTTGCGGGAGCCTGCGGCATGACCCCTCCACGCCTAGTCGAGAGAGAGTGATCGCTCCACGCCACGCACTCGCGCCACCGCGCCCTCTCCCCGCAGGACGAGGAGGAGCGCGCGCTGGCTCTGGCGGTGCTGGGCTCTGCGGGCGACAAGAAGACGCGCACCGACCGGCGCAAGGAGCGCAAGCAGCGCAAGGAGGCGGTGCGGCTGGAGGGGCGCACGGTGCTGGCGGGCGACGAGGAGGAGCGGCTGCAGGTGCGGGATGGGGCTGGGGGCCGGAGGAGGGGATGTGGACGGAGGGATGGGCGGGGCGCGAGGTTGGACATGGACAGGCGCGGGGCGGAGAAGGCGAGGGCGGGGCGCGAGGTGGGACATGGACAGGGGCTTTCCTGGTGCTGCCGGCGGCGGCTGGGCCGCGGCTGGATGGTGCAGGTTCGGCGAGGAACGATTGGCACGAGGTGTGTCTGTCGCCTTGCGAAGAGCAGACCACGGGGCACATTGCGCGAATGCCACGGTGGGCGAGCGACACGCGCATGTCCGCGGGCCCGCCCGCCCTCCGACTCCGCCCAGCCGGAGCGCACCAGGGTCGCCCGGTCACGGCTGCGCGTCCCCTTGCCTCCAGCGCTGCGCTGCTCCCATGTCTCTCCCGTGCTCTTCGCCCGCAGGCCATCGAGCGAGCCACGGGCAAGCAATTCGCGCGCAGCGAGGTGGACGACGGCAGCGGCGGCTCGGGGGCCGAGGAGGAGGCGGAGCAGGGCGAGGCGGGGCGGGCCGAGGGAGGGGCCGCGGACGCGCCCGCAGGCGCCGAGGGTGGTGGCAAGGCCGCCGCCGCCGGGGCGGAGGAGGACAAGAGCGACGACGACGACGTGCCGGCTGCGGACGCGGGCGCGACAGGTGCGCGGCTGCTGGGAGGGTTGGGGCGGGGGCGTGGATTGCGGTGCGCTATGGTGATGACGGTGCGGGTTACTTCGTGTGCCGATCCTGCTGATAGGGCTGTGCGCCCTTGCCCGAGGCGCGTGTCGTGCCCCGCCGCCCACCACACGGTACCTGACTGCGCCCGCGCCCCGCCGGGCACCTGCGTGCCTTCCCCCGCCCCGGCCCCCAGAGGCCGAGAAGGCCGAGATCGCGGCGCTGCTGGCGGAGGAGGCGGTGGAGGCGCCACTGGCGGACGAGGACGCGGCACGGCTGAGCGGTGCGACCGCTTCGGGGGAACGTCGGCAGCCTGGGATGGGGCCGGCTTGGCTTGGCCCTTGCTCGTGCGCCCCCTCTTGTGGGCCTGTGGGCATGCTGCCCTCATGCCGCCGCCCCGACCCGAGGTGCCGCATGTTCCCCGCCTCCCCTGCTGCTGTGTGTTTTCTTCTGCCTTGCCCTTGGCGTTCGTAACCCTGCCTCCCCGCTTCCCCCACGTGGCCGCACCGCAGTGCTGGACGCGCTCACGGGCGTGCCCCGGCCCGAGGACCTGCTGCTGTACGCCGTACCCGTGTGCGGCCCGTACACCGCCATCCAGTCGTACAAGTACAAGGTCAAGGTCACGCCGGGTACGGCACGCACCGCTGAGGCAGCATCCCGCCAACAGCCCCCATTGCACCTGTGCCTCCACGTCAGCATCACGCCCCCACGCTGCACTCCGCACAGCGCTTGCCTAGCCTCACATGTCGCTAACGATCCTTATGACGATCCTCATAACGGTCTGCGCGCAGGCACGGTCAAGAAGGGCAAGGCCGCGCGCCAGGCTGTGGAGCTGCTCAGCCGCGCTCCCGACGTGCCGCAGCGCGAGCGCGAGGTGCTGCGTGCTGTGCCCGACATGGACGCCATCAACGCGCTGGTGGGGCCCGGCGTCAAGCTGAGCATGCCGGGCATGCAAAAGCTCAAGGCCGACGACAAGAAGACCAAGAAGGCCAAGGCGCAGGCGCGCGTCGCGGGGGCCGCTGGTGGTGGCGAGAAGTGAGGGGAAGGCGGGAGACGAAGTGGGGAGTGGGAGTGAGGTGCGGGGCAGGGAAAGCGGCGTGCGGGTTTGAGCGAGCGGGTTATGAGGCGACTACAGCCACCGGTTGTTGTTGCGAGTTGCGAATCAGGGACGGACAGGCAGGCGTGTTGGGGAGCGCTGTAGCGTTGTGCGTCGAGGACATGCCATGTCGCAGGATGCTTTCGAAAGTCGCGAGGCAGCTCGCATGCAGCTGTTATAGTTGATCCGTGATGACCGCATTTCTCATCACAATTCGGCGCTGAAACTCGCTTTGAATTTACCGTCGGGCGATGGCGCAGCATCGCAACCGGGTCATGTCAGCGCCATCGTAGCACCTGAAGCCGGATAGCCCAGCGCCCGCTTTCTCCGTGACGATTAGCAGGTGGGCACACTGGCTCACGGGGAACGAATGCCCATCGCCAGCTGCCCGGATGGTAAGCCTCGTGTCTCGTCGAGGCAACAGGGGCACGCGCGCCGCACAGGCGACTAACACGCGCCGCATATCCGCATCCCTTCTGCGACGACGAACCCGCATGGGCTTGTGAGCATTCCTACACAACATCAAGCTGGTCACACCACTTGACTCGCACCAGGGTCCGCCCGATCCCGCCGCGAGACGGCCCGGCAGAACCTTTACCCCGCGTCTCCGACGCGCGACACGACGGAGCTCGCGCGCCGCTAGCTCGCTGCTGGCTAGGCGGCAGCAAGTTTGGTGTCCGGCAGTGCCATGGCACAACGCCTGAGCTCGGTGCTGCTGGTGGCGCTGCTGGCAGCCTGCGCCGCCCACGGCAGCAGCGCGGCGCCGGACGCAGCAGGCTGCGACGCGCGCACCTTTGCCTACGAGACCGCGGCGCTGCGCTCCGAGGCCGACTGCCAGCTGTACACGCTGTTCGACATCGGCGCCCGCTGCATGCCCAACTGGGCGGGCGCGGCGGCGGCGTGCGAGGCCCACGGCATGGAGCTGGCGCCGCATGATGAGCCGCACTCGTGGGGTGGGTGGTGGCGCCTGGCGCCAGGGGACGAGTGGCATGGCGCCCGGGTATGCGTGATCCGTGGGGTGGGTGGGTGGCACGGCGTGCTGGGGCAGGGCCGAGCCCGGGGCCTCGAGCGAGGCCCGAGGCACGCGCAGGCGTGTGTCCAGACGTAATGAGAATTTGAAGCAAAGCAATAGAGTAACACGCACGCGGCCCTTCGAGGTGATGATGACGCGTGTGTGGTACTCGCAGCGTGCGTGTCGTGAAGCGCACTCGGGGGATGCCGTGTGTGGTACAGCGTGTGCTGCTGGGTTGCACTGGTCTGCTGTGAGGTTGGTCCAGGCTGGAGCGCTGCCGCCTGCTGCCTCTCTTCCCATTCCTTCCAAGCCCTGCCCATCCAACCCGCTGCGCTCCCTGCCCTCCCGCACCTGCCCCAACAGCGGCCCTGCACAGCCTGTGCGCCGGCCGCCGCTTCACGTGCTGGATGGGCGGCCGCGACCCTGCCAGCGAGCTGTGCCCCATCATGAGCCAGGAGGGGCACCTGCACCAGCAGGGCTGCGAGCAGCCCGTGCGCTTCGTGTGCAGGGCGCCAGGTACGGAGGCCGGCCTTACCGCCGATAGCTAGCGCCAGCACAATCCTAGAGACGTTGATAGCGCATGGTGAGAGCCAAGCCTAACCCATGCCAGGTCGAGAGCTCCTTGCCGACCCATGCTTCCATTGCGTGCGTGCATCATGCTTCCGCCGTGCATCTGCGTGTCGCCCATCTCGCTGCGCCGCCCCACTGCACAATCAACGCCCCCAATGCACCCCGCAGCTCCCGCCTGTGGCCGCTCGTCCGAGGTGACCGTTGAAACGCCCGCCCCAGCCCCAGCCCCCGTCTACACCCCGCCGCCAACCAACGCACCGCCGCCGCCCAGCTACTCCCCACACCCCAGCTACGGATACACTTACGGCAATCCACCGGCCTACTCGCCGCCCGCCTACACGCCCGCCTACATGCCCCCCGCCTACCCGCCTCCCGCCTACTCGGCTCCCGCCTACCCACCGCCTGCCTTCTCCCCGCCCGTCTACTCCCCGCCGCCGTCGTACCCGCCGCCGCCGTCATACCCGCCGCCGCCGTCCCCCAGTGGCCTCAGCTCGCAGCGCTCCCGCCCTCCGCCGCCCGCCTCCTGGCGCCGCTCGCCCCCTGTGCGCTACTACCGCCGCCCTCCGCGTTACAACCACCACTACAACCGCTCGCCGCCCCCGCGTTACCGGCTGCGGAGGCCGCCGCCGAGGCAGCCCAATTAAGGCGCCCCCGCTGTACCTCGTACTCGAGGGAGTGTCCGCTCGTGTGAAGTCAAGCACTGTCGCTTGTGGACAGCGCTGGATGGCGCTGCTGTTGTTTCGTGCTTGTTGCAAACATAATGTGCCGTGGGTATGCGAGCGGCGAGCAGCGGTTCAGTGATGCCGTGTGTGTTTGCGCTCGGAGCCTCGGACGCAAGGGTGCAGGGCGCGGGGGCAGTGCCGGCCTGGCTTGTAGGGTGGGTCTTTAGTTGCTGGGCGATGGCGGTGGCTCGGCATGCGGTGCCATCCGCAACGGCCGCGCGGCCCCCGCCTGTGTAACGCCTTCGCCATTGGCCGCCGCGTCTAGGCTGGGCACGCGCAGTGCCGAGCCGCCGCCGTGGGTAACGCCAGGTCCGGCGGGGCTCGCTCCCAGCCCACCGCCCGCCGCCCAACACCCACGCACCCAACAGCCTCCAACAGCAATCATGCAGCTAGACAGTGGCAGCGGAAAGCAGGAGCGCGGCTGCTGGGGGCTGCTGCCTCGAGCGCCTTCGCGGCAGCGGCGCCCGACCACCGGTCAGACCGCGGCCGTTCGCCTGCCCTGCCTCGACGGGGGCCTGGTCCACACCAAGGAACCGCGCATGGCAGAAACCATGCCGTCAGTGCCGTGGCATGAAGCTGTGGACCGCGTCGCCGTAGCCGGTGGCTTGTTGGGTGGGGGAGGTGGGGTGCAACGAAGCCGGGCCGCGAACTTCTCCCCCACCGTCCATTCGTCGCTTCCTCCCACGAAAGCCGATCCCTGCTAGTGCGCCCGCAACGACCCGCACCCACACTTTTGCAGCCGTCAAGGTCCGCACACCCCTGGTTCTCCGCAGCGGTCCGGCTCCGCACCAGACCAACGCCCTGCCGCTGCAAGGCAAACCCTTGCGACCCAGAGCAGACTCCGCCGTCCTTGCACGCTAGCGGCGCAGCCGGCCGACCGCACCTAGCCCCTGCCCTGCACCAACAACACCGGCGCCCGAGAGGCCTGGCCGGCGCGGCTATGGCCGATCCACACAAGCGCCTCGAGGCCGGGCGCGCCGGACGCAGGCGAGCGCCGCTGCCGCGCTTCGCCCCGCTCCCCTCCTCGCTGCTGCTGCTGCTGCTGCTGGCGGCGTCGTGCGTCCCTCGCGGCGCGCACGCCACCGGCTGCGACGCGCGCACCTTTGCGTATGAGACGGTCACGCTGCACTGGGACGCGGACTGCGCCGACTACACGCTGTTCGACATCAATGCCCGCTGCATGCCCAACTGGGAGAAGGCAGAGGCCGCGTGCCGGGCTCGCGGGCTGGAGCTGGCGCCGCACGACGAGCGGCACTCGTGGGGTGCGTGGCGGCGCCTGGGGTGGGGTGGCATGGGACCTGTTCACGCGAACTCCGTGGGGTGGGTGCTGGCGCCTGGCGCCGCCGTCTTGGTCTGAGATTGGCCGGACTGGGGGAGCAGGGCCTCTCCCTCGCCGCCGAAACCTCCGGGGCTCGCTGCCTGGCACGGCCGGGCCGGGCAGGTACTCGCCAGCGGTAAGTGGCCCGCACGCACAGCAACGGGGATGGGCGTCGTGGGATGGCTGCCTCGTGGTCCGGGCTTGGGCGTTGCACAGACCTGGCGGGCCCGGCGCCAGGAGCACACGTGCACCCACGGCGCCCTGCAACGCTCAGTCGCGGTCGCTTTTCACTCCGACTCGCCGCTGACCTCGCAACACGCGTCCCGTCCAGAGCGCCCTCTCCTGCCCCACGCAGCGTTCCCTGTCCCCACGTGCACCTTTAACCACCTCGCAGACGTGCTGACGCTGCTATGCGCTGGCAACCGCTTCACGTGCTGGATGGGCGGGCACACGCGCCCCGGCTTCTGCCCCATCATGAGCCAGGAGGGCCACCTGCACTACCAGGGCTGCGAGCAGCCGGTGCGCTTTGTGTGCAGGACCAAGGAGGGTGAGTCGGGCCGACAGGACCGCTGCGAAGGCGGCTGCGAAGCGGCCGCGCGCTACAGCACCGCCGGAGCTGCATCCCAGCCGCATCAGTGCCTCGACCGCTGACGCACTGAGGCGCGGTGGCCTCGCTTGCTTGCCTGCCGGCGCAGGACGCTGCGGAGCGCAGCCGCCCAGCCCCAGGCCCCCGCGCCTTCGCCGCCCGCCCAGCCCGCGCCCACACAGCCCCGAGCCGCCGTACCACGGCTTCCCCGCCACCCCGTTCCCTCCCACCCCGGCCGCCCCGCCACCCTCTTACCCACCGCCCGCCTACCCTCCGCCAGCGTACCCTCCGCCCTCTTACCCTCCGCCAGCCTACCCTCCGCCAGCGTACCCTCCGCCTGCTTACCCTCCGCCTGCTTACCCTCCGCCTGCTTACCCTCCGCCTGCTTACCCTTCGCCTGCTTACCCTCCGCCGGCCTACCCTGCGCCGGCCTACCCACCTCCCTATCCACCGGCGCCGAGCCCGGAGCCGCCCAGCCCAGCCCCCCCCC
>BDDC01000771.1:5801-44734 GCA_001662425.1 Chlamydomonas sphaeroides | reverse complement strand
GCCGCACCTGCGCGCTTCTTCCAGAACAGCACGCCCCAAAACAGGTTGAGCGGGTTCAGCAGGTCGTCGGCCCCGATAGAGGTGATGAGCACAAAGTGCTTGACGCTGCCCGACTGCTTGGCGGCGGCAATCAGGTTGAGCGTGCCCTGTGAGTCGGGGGCGTGGTGCGGTGGTGAGGGGTGTCGGACCAGCAAGGGGGCTTACTGAGCTGGGCGCCAGCAGGCGGATGGCAGCTGTTGGCAGCTACGGCATCCAGAGCCTTTTCGTCGCAGCGCACTGGGCCGGGCGCTGGCTGGCTCGTGCTGCTGGTAGCTGAGCGCCAGGCGCCAGGTGGAGGCCGGCGCCCACTGGCGGCGTACGTGGCATCACCTCACCCTATGCTCTGGACCGCAGCCCTCCCAGCTCTCCCACTGTTAGGCTTTCGTTTCCAGATGCCAATCCCGGCTCTTCCTGCCACCTGCCCTGGCCCAACCCGCCTGGCCACGTTCCGCTCCCTCGGCCTCCATACCCCATCCCGCCCAAGCCCCCGCCCCTGGCATTTCCCCGCTGACCAAAACACTGTTTCCCCGCCCCCGCGCCTACCGGCTAGCCCACAAGACGTTCCCCTTGCCCTCCCGGCTCCCGCCGCCCTCGGCCCCGGCCCCCATCCCCAGCGCCACCACCCCACCTGGTAGTCGACGCTAAAGGGGCCCAGCGGGTCGCGCGGGTCGCGAGCCCCCGTGGCGCACACCAGCGCGCTGCAGCCGTCCAGCGCCGGCGGCAGGCTGGCGTACTGGTACACGTCGCCCCGCACCAGCTCCGTTGAGGCGCCCACGCCCGCCAGGCCCGAGGCGCGCGAGGAGCCAGGGTCGCGCACCAGCGCGCGAGTGGGCACGCCGCGGGCGGCCAGCAGCTCAACCACACGCCTTTGGGGAGGAGGGGCAGGGGGAGGGGACTAGGGACGGGCAGGGGAGTGGTGCTGTGGATGGGGCTGACGCGGCCGATGCGGCCGATGACGCGGCCAGGGCCGGGGCTGGGGCTGGGGGCCTGGGGCTGGTGAGTGGGGCTGGTGGGTGGGAAGTTGGAGTACGGAATGTTGGGTGGGGGGCGGTCGGGGTGTGTGGGTGTGGGTGTGGGGCGCCGGGGAAGCAGCAGGGGTAAAGGGGAGCAGGGGGGCGGGGGCTGGCGGCATGCGGGCAGGCGCACGGAAGCTCACTTGCCGCAACCTCCCGAGGCGCCGGCGACCAGCACTTTGCCCTCCTCGAGCACGCTGGCGCGCACCGAGACGGCGGTGCGCCTTGCGACACGCATGCGCGGTGCTGTTGGGTTGATAGAGGGAAGGGGAAAGGTCGGCGGTGGCATCAGCAGTTCGCCTGCGAGCTGTGTGTGAGCAGCAGGCATGGTAGGCTGGTAATAGTGCGAATCGGGGGAGCGTGAGGTCCTGGGGCGTGAGTTCCCGCGTCGGGCGCGGCGGCACCAGGGCCACACGCTCAGATGCATCCATCGTGACGAGACCATACCAGCGGCCGGGCTCCTCCGAAACGCCTTCATGCGAGACTTGGACTGCTTCGCGCTAATCATGCTGTTAGCGACCGGAAGTACTTTCAGGTATTTCGGTACTTGCGGATGCTGATGGAACGCGTGTGCAGATGCTTCTTCGCGGGTCGGCCGATAGCGCACTCGCGAGCAAATTGAGCGGACTACTCGAATATGCAACCAAAAGCCGGTATCACGGTGATGTGCAAGGTCCCAGTAGCTGGGTGGGCGTGGCTTGGCCCGCCCGACACGGCCCGCGACCCACAAGCTACTGGGTCGCCGCGATGCAGAGGGAGCCCTTGGCCAGCTCCGTGACAACCTCCGGCGACCATCACAACGCGTCCTCCTCAACAACATCTGTCGCCTACGCACATACCCCACGCCCCACCGCAGCTCGCACGTCCTTCGCATCCCGCTACCAACATTCCGCAGGCCAGTTGGCGTGCCCATAGCCGATTCGCCCCAACGCCAGCGTTTGCAGCTCTTAGCGTGTCGCTTTACATTGGGCCGCTTGTGGGCAACCGACCCATCAGCCCGAAGCCCTCGCGTTGCCGACATGCACCCCGCACAGCGCGTCTTCCCCAGCCTCGGCGGCCCCGAGCCCTGCAAGCGGTCAGCGCTTCAACAGATGCCACGCACCGTAGCGATGGCCGTCATCTTTGTCGCAGCGTTGGCCTGGTAAGGACTGGGTTCCGCCACATGCCTGCCTGTTGTGGTCGCTCAGCAACGCCGCAACTCACTGAGTGACCTAAGCTTCGCGGCGCCAAAAGCTTTGTTCATACCTACAAAACGCGTCGCTTGTCATCTCCCGCAGCCTTCAAGGGCTCCGATGGCTCTCGCTCGGCTACGGGGCCGCCGATGCTGCTGTGGAGGTGAGCTCCGCCCTCGGGTTTATCCCATGTGTGGCCCGGCACTTGACCCCTTGGCCAGGAAAGGGGGCCAGCTTGCGTGCTCAGCCTTTCTGGGGAATCCAGTCCTGACGTGCCCCTATTCCACGCAAGCTTAACGCCGGCCCGCGCCCTGTGCCCTCGCCTCCCGACAGGCCGCCCAAGCGGACGCCGTGTACACGCCGGCAGAGGCGCACTTCATGGGACGCAACTACCGGGCGCAGATGCTGCATGCGCAGCTGCGCGACAAGGACATGGAGGTGCAGTTCCTGCGCGCGCAGCTGCAGTCGGCGCTCGACTCGTCCAAGCAAAAGGACGAGTCCATCCGCGCCGCCGAGGACGTGATCGTGTCGCTCCGCGAGCGCGAAGAGGCCGCCAAGCTGGGCCGCAGCAAGGCGCAGCTGGCGCTCGCGGAGAAGGCCTCGGCGCTGCAGACGTGCCAGTACCAGACGGAGACTCTGCTGGCGGAGGTGACGCAGTGCAGCAAGGCGCTCCGCCGGTTGTGAGCGCGCCGGCCACGGGACGCGGCGCGGGTGCCCCTGGCGCGGAGCCAGCGACGGCCCGGCTTGGCGTGGCTTGGCTTGGTTTGCCCTTGTTGCGGGTCGGCGCAGGCGCCGGACGGCGCTCTTGGGCTCCGGGGGCTTATGCCCGTTGACGGCCGGCGTTGGCACTGGCTCGCCCAGCGGCGGCCGGCCGGCTGGCGAGCTCCCGGAGGCCCCATGGCAGCGTAGGGCGCCGGTCATTTCGCCAGTCGCCAGGCCTGATTGGATGGGAATGCGAGGTGGTGGGTGATACGGGGGTTGGTGTGGACGCAGCGTGGGCCGCAGCGGCAAGTAAGCCACATGGGCCGCCTGGGGCGGTGGCAAAGTGGCTTTGACCTCTGTGGCATTTGAACAGAACAGCAGTGACGCAGGCTGGCAGTTGCAACCGGGGCGCGCGCAAGGCGCCCCGTGACTCTCCCTTGTGCTGGCACTGTGCGGGCTTTTAGATTCATAGACATAGACAGGCGTGGCAGGCGACGCGTAGTTGACGGGGGTTGGATGATGGATGGATGGGTTTGCACGGCAGCGGGGCGCGCGACGGCCGAGGAGATCGGCCTCGCGACAGCCAGTGCGGCTTGCTTGTGCGGTAGGGCTTTGGAGCAACTTCTAGGCGACAGAGGTGTAGGCAGGTCGCGATACCGCGGCCTGCTAGCGGCCTAGACACGTGACGTCATGCGGCTGATTGGGCCATGATGCCGGTTAGCAGCCTTGCGGCTCCTCTTGCTTTCCGTAAGACGCTCTTGATTCGTTCTCTAGTTCTCTCTGTCTTTTGATGCTGCTGCTGTAGACGCTGGCCTAGCGGGCCGTGCGGGTGTAGAGGCGTGGCTGTGCCGCACCGGTAGCAGGCCCCCTGCATGCTGCGTGTGGGAGGCGGCGCGGTGTGAGGATGGTGGAGGCCCGGGAGGATAGTGAGGGACGTGTGTGATCCCCCGCCATATGCGCCCTGCGCGGACAAGGAAGCGGGCGCCCGCGGCCGCCGGGCCGCATACGGGCTCCGGCGCAGGGCTGAGGCGGCGGCAGGGCAAGGAGCAGCAACAGCCAAGTGCGCCCGACTGGCAGCAAGCTGGCCGCCCCAGCGGGGACACATGCCTGGGCACAACTGTAACTCCGCATCCGGACTGATCGATGCCCCTGTGCTCACAGTGTCATGGCGCCCGGGCCGGAGAGGGCCGGTGACCGTGGCGCTGCGTCGGGTACGACCAGGACCACTTCCAGGACTGGAACGACGAACCGGCTGATCGGACGCGCATCTCCAGCAAGCTGCATTTCGTGCTCCGCGCGCTCTTGCTGGTCCGGCTGCCGTAGGCAGCAGGCGGCGGCAGCGTCCGGACGTGGGGCAGCAGGGTTTCCGCATATCTGCGCAGTATCCGTATCCGTTACATACAGTCTCACACTACGTCAGTGCAGCGCCGTTCCCCGGGACTCGCCCTTGGCCTAGCGCAAACTTGGCGGACAAGGGCACGACGGCAGGAAGCCAACACGGGAGGGTCAAGCACACGCGAGGCGTCAGCCATTAGGGTCCTCTCTAGCATAACGGTAATCGGGCGGCCCATGACCGCCGCTGTCCAAGCAAGACTGTCGCTGTCCGCAGCCGCGTCAAGAGGCATGTGATCGCGGGCTAACCGGGCACACGTCCCTTATGTCGTCTGCAACACACACAGTCCCACACACAGAGCCACACTCCGTATCCGCCCCTGTGCGAGCGCGCAGGGCCTCCGTCGCTACGGCCCCTGCCCGCAGCCGCCGGGGGCCTGGCTAGCAGCCTCCATGCCGCTGGGGCCCGGGCCGTATGACGTGGTTATTCAGAACAAAACCTCCGACGCCGTCAATATGGAATAACTAGTGCGGCCCAGCAGGTAGGCGCGCCAAGGTGGATCGCGTCCGTGCTGCAGCCGCGCCTCAAGAGGCCACACGCCGTCTCATCAAGCAAGCATAGCATGCCGGCTCATCAATGCGTCACCTCTCAAGGCCTCTCATCAGCCGCGTGACGCTTGCAGCGTGCTGTGGCGGTTGGCGCCACCCTTCTGCAGACTGCAAAACGCACGCCATGCGCCGGGTTGTCAAGGCCCACTCTTGAGCAATCTAAACTAGCCACTGGCATGGTAAACATGTCAACCACGCATCCCGTACGGCATGACTGCCGTACAGGACGCATGCCGTACGGAACGCATGCTGAACGGCATGCCACATACGCGGGCGACCGCACCGGAGGCCGCAACGGCATGGGCGCCATCACGGCTCACTCCTCGCAACCTCCCCCACACGTCATACCCCGCTCGCGAACGAAAGATAACCGCCGCCGCTGCCGCGAACGCGCTTGACGCTGCCTCGCCTCCCTCCATCCCTCCGCTGCCGCAAGGCAGCCTCCCTCCGAGCGCCGCAGGGCGCAATCCCCGCCGCGGCGCACTCGTGTGCCCGCCATGCGTGCCTGGCCTCCACTCCACTCACTCCTCATCTCCGCGCAGCAGACACAGACAGGCAAGCAACTACGTGCTCGTCCTTGCCGCTCACCAATTTGCCCAGGCGCTGTCAGCAGGCGCTATGTTATTGCAGCGCCCCAGCGTCGGAGCGCGAAGGGCGTCGCTATTTCATTCCGGGGTCGTCACACCCGCCCTCGCATATGTGCTCCACAGCGACGCGCCGTGGACCCCTAGTGTGGCCTTTTACGGGCCAAAGAAATGCCTCCCATCAATTGATTCAGCGCCTCGAACAACTGCCCTCATGCATATAACCTCAAGGCCGCGAGAACACCACAAATGGTGTGATACGGCTGAGTTGCCAGTGCGCACCCACTGAACACGCACATGACGCTGCGCGCAGTCCGCAGTGCCCTCGTCGCATTGCTGCCGCTCCCTCGGTCGGCCAGCGCTCAACCCGGCCGCAGCCGTGGCCCAAACCCAGGCGACCTCCACACTCCGCCAGGCCCCAGCACCCCGGCAGCTCCAACGCCCCGCCGTCCTCCCTCCGACCACCGCCGCGCCGCACACACGGCACGAACCAGGCCGCCGCCCCGCCTCACACCCCAGACTGCACGCTGCCTGACGCCGACTTGCGCATCAAGCCCCAGCCGCGGCCGGCGCCGGCGCCCGCCCCGCTGGCGCTGCTGCGCCGGCCGCCGCGCCGGCCTCGCGCGGTGGCGGCGGCTCGCGACAAGATGGCCCGCACGTGGCTCTTGACGTCCATCTCCGGCGGCACCAGGCTCAGCAGCGCCGTCATGCGGCTGGCATCGCGCGTGAGGCGCTTGAGCGTGGGCCACAGCGTGAGCACGATGAAGGCGACGGACAGGATCACGACGACCGCCAAGAGGATCTGCGGAGGGGTGGGCCGGAGGCCGCGGCGGCAGCGGTCGGGCGTTGTCTGCGGTGCGTGCCGCTGTTGGCACCGCCGCGGCGGCCACCCGGGTCCGGGCGATGCACGTTGCGGAGCGCCGCACGCGGCGCAGCCACAGGGCGCCGGCGTGGGTTGAGCTCACCGTGTGGATGGTGTTGACCTGTTCGTAGCGGGAGACCGAGTAGTCGACGAACAGCTGTGCGGCCTGCTGCAGGCCCTCGTACAGGTCGGTGCCGGAGGCGGCCGCCATGAAGGAGTAGCTGCGGGGCGGGGGGGCAGCGGGGGGAGGGGCAGCCGGGGAGGGATGGAGGGCGGGGCGATGTTGGGCGCGCCGCGGCGTGGCTGCCGGTGCGTGCGAGGGCGCGAGGGGAGCACTGGCGGCGTCGCTGCCGCGGCGGCGGCGGCGGAGGCGGTGGGCAGCAGGGGCGGGCAGGGCAGCCAGGGAGGGCGGGAGGCCCCCGTGTCCTGCGTGTCGGGGTCGCTGGGCCGTGCGAGCGCGGCCTGGGCTGCGAGGAGTGAGGTGCGGCGGCGGTGGCGGTGGCGGCGCGTTGCAGGGGAGCGGCGGTTGCAACGCCCGCGGCGTTCCGTAGTCAGGCCCCGGGGATTGCGGCGCAAGGTTGCCGCGGTGGCAGTGGTAGCTGAGACCAGGGGGCCGCAGTGGTGAAATGAGGGCCGCTGGCGGTGTGTTCCCACCGAGTGTTGTTGTAGGCGACGTCGGCGTCATCATCCAACACCAGCAGCCGCAGCTCCGTCAACACACGCCGTACGAGCGCGTCGAGACCGTTGTGCGTGACCTGGCGGTTGGCGGTTAGCGGTTGACAGAGCGAGTGGTTGGAACAGAAATTGTAAGGTGGCTTTACAGGGAGCGTAACAGTGTGAGCGCTCGAGCAGCGCACAGAGAGACGCCTGCAAATGCCGTACCTCGTAGTATGGATGGCCCACGGGGAAGCACGTGCTCTTGTCGTACCTGTACGGCAGCAGGTCACGCGCTCAGCGAGGGGAGCGGCATGCAAGCCACGTCGCAGGCAGGCGCACTGCGGTGCTGCCATGTGGGCTACCGGGGGTCTGCCGCCAGACCACCGGAACCGCCAGCATGGCATGGCAGCATAGGCGGCACGGGCAGCTTGGGCCTCCCTACACGCCCGCTTCCCTGAGCTTCCCGCGCGCGCGCACATCACTATGGTAACGATGACAACGACTACAAAGCAGGATGCCAGGTGTGGGTGACCGCACCTCATGCACTGCTTCACATGGAAGAACGAGTAAGCAAAGTCGGCCGACTGGAAGGTGGCGGCGGGAACGACCACCTGGAACAGGCTGCCCTTCATGGACACGGGAAAGCCGCCGTACACTGCGGCGAGGAGGTAGGAGTACGGACCCATGAGCAGCACAACGGTCAGAACGGCACGGGCCGTATTGTTGCTGTTAGGAATTGCGGTAAAATGGTGAGATCGGTATGAGTTGAGTTGATGAGCGTGTGATTAGAATGGTACCCCAAAGCGAGCGTCGGCCGGTGTGCAATGCCCAACCGTTAACTGCCACTCACTCATGGCGTCGTACTCGGACTCGAACAGGTCAAGCTCCTTGGTGAGCAAGGGGCGCCACTCCTGGCGACGGTTGGACGACGGACAGCAGCGGAGGGGGCGGCAGCGGCGGCGTGGGGTGGGCGGCTGGGCGGCAAGTGGCCGGACACAAGCAGCCAGCCCCCCACCCGCAGCCAGCAGGCGCAGCTCTGCCCCTGACTCCAGCTCCTAGCCCGGCCCAACCCCACCTCGCGCGCCTCCTCCTGAGACACGAAAGCGATGGCGATGGCCCGGATGCGCGTGTAGCGGTAGGTGATGCGGGAGGCCATGTTCAGCGAGGCAAGCGGCGCCTGAGCGGACGGAGGGACGGAGGGGACGGACGGCACACGCACGCGAGACCGGTCAACCTGTCGGCTCCGCTGCCACCTCCCGCTTTCGTATAACGATCCAGGCATCCACTGCAGTGTGATTGGTTGTATCCGCTCTGACGCGGATACAACACCCGCACCGCACTCGGCGCAACAACACAGGTGGTGGTACTCCACTCTGTCCCTATCCCCAGTTGAGCGCATTGCGCCGTAGCCGCACAGCCGAGGGCGCCGCAGCGCCCCCTTGGAGCCGCCTGCTCGCGGCCCTGCCCTGCTTCCGCTCTGCCTCGTCTGTCACGACCTCCCGCATGCGCAGCCCTCCCGGCTCCTGGCGCCCCTAATCCCGCGTGGACCTCCACCTCCCCACCGCCGCCGCCGCCTCATGCTCGTCATGCGTCCCACCTGCATGCCGTTGAGCTTGAGCAGCGACACCACGTACACCGCGATGACAGCCAGATTGAGCAGCACAAAGGGCGACTGCGGCGAGAGGGCGGCAGCAGAGGCAGCAGAGGCGCGGCGGCGCATTCAGCAGCGCCCCGCAGCCTAGCGCACGGGCCCAGGGCCGGGGCTCACTTGCGTCGCGTCCCTTGTACGCGCCGCCGCACGGCCGCAGCTGGCTGGCTTGGGGGCCAACAACAGGGAGGCAGCTAGAACCCGGGGGCTCATCAGCTGATGAGCATGTTGACGCAGGTAGCCGCGTATCCGTCAGCCGCAAACTCGGCGACGCCCAAGAAGCCCAAGCAGCCCGCCAGCGCGCTGCTTGCATCCGCCCCCACGTGCCCCTCACAGCCACGCACCGCAAACTTTACGACGCCCCAGTAGCTGGGCACCAGCGTCTTGCCGTTGATCACCATGCCGCCGTCCTTCTTCACCAGCGACACGCCCGCCTTGCCCTTGCGCCGCACGGCGGCGCCTCCACGGCCCTCGTCGGCCTGCGCGGGGATGGCGGCGGGGCCGAGGGTACGCGTGAGGGCGCGGCAAGGGTAAGGGCGAACAAGGTAGGCAAGCCACATGCACGCACCAACCGCAGACGGTACGCGCACGCACGGACACACACACACACCTGCTCCAATGCCGCCTTGCTGGCCGCAGGGTCGGACAGCGCCTTGCCGGCTCCGTCCTCGTCGCCGGCCGGCAGCAGCGGCGCCACCTCGGCCATCGGCGACGCTTTACCGCCCGCCACCGCCACCACCGCCGCCTCGCCCAGCTCGCCCGAGCTGTCCTGGCGGAAGGCCGCAGCAGCCTGACGCTGCGCGTGTTGGGGGCCGCCGGCCCGCACCGTGCGGTGCCCGTGGCCCTTGGTGTCCCCGCCAGGGTTGCCGCCGTTGGCGGTGTGGTGAAAGTCGACCGAGGCGCGACGCGCTTTGGGCGCCGGCGCCGTGGAGCCGGGCACCTTGTTGTCGCCAGCTGGCTCGCCCTTTGCCGCGGTTGCGGTGGCGGCGCCCGCTTTGTCCTTCTCCTTCTCCTTCTCTTCGTCCTCGCCGCCCGCGTCGCTGCCCCCGTCGCTCTCGTCATCCGAGTCGTCCGTGATCTGTGGGGACCAACTCAGCAATGATGAGGCGGACGATGCAAGGCCAGGTCCACACGTATACACGGGTCATGTAACTCTCTGTGTACTAATCTGGAACACAGACGGCTAGAAGGCAGCCCACCTTAATGTCGGTGGATGCCAGCTGCCGCAGCACAGGTCCCGGCAGGCCCAGGATCGCAACAGCGCCTAGCAGCCTGTGCGGTCGGGTTCAGGGAGGGGCGGGGATGGCGACGGCCTCAAATAAGCACCATGGGGAGGCGACCGTCTCAAGCAGCCGCTCCTCCTCGGCTCCGGGGTGCCGTGTCTTCCAGCCGTGTCTTCCAGCCCAGCAGCCCCAGCAGCATGCGCTCCGTTCGCTCGTCCCGCGCGCCTCGCTCGCTTGCTTTCTCGCTCACCGCGACATCTCGACCTTGTAGATCAGCCAAAAGGCGTAGAGAGTGCACATCAGCTCGATCACTAGCGCCTCGATGATCATGAGCACAATCAGGTCTGGCGGCGGGTGTGGACATGCACCAAGGGCACAGCGGGTGGGGTTGTGGGGCTGGCAGGGCCGGTGGCGCCGCACGGGTTCAACGATACAGCCCCACCGCAGCGCTGGGCAACCTGGCGTCCCCGGCAGCGCGCCGGGCGAGTCCTGGGTTGCCCCAGGGGGCCTGGTCGCCGCCTACCCTGCCAATGCCCCGCGCTCTTGCACGTGTGTTTGTCAAACGATGTAGTAAGCACGCCCCGTGTGTGTGGTAATGGCCACTAAGCCACAGCACTTGCGGTACTGCAATCTATTGCGTCTTCGCACGGCACTTATGCGCTCACCCTTGTACAGCACGCCGATGCTGTCCCAGGCGCTCCGTACGAGCATGTCAAGCGACTTGGCGTAACCCTCGTACAGTGGGCCCAGCCCGTTGTAGAGCACAAAGTAAAAGGCGCGGTGCAGCCTGCGGTGGTTGGGCGGTTTGCGGTTGGGGCGGTTGTAAGCGGGACGGGCGCACCAGTGCGGCAACGCGTGCCCGGGAGACAAGGGAGATGACGGACACGCCGGCGACGGCGGGGATGTACCCCAGGTGAGGCGTACCAACATGCGCGCGCGTAGCGACAAGGCCAGAGGCCGCAGCAACGGCGGGGTGCTCCGTTGCCTTGGCGTGGAGTGCCCCCTGATGCAGCGCGGCTCGTCTTGGCCAAAAGTACCCCACACCCCGACGCCGCTCACCTGAACTCGTCTTTGAGGGCGGGCAGGAAGTAAATCGCCTCGCGCGACGCCGCGATGAAGCGGTTGCCCAACGTGAAGACGCCGGCGAGTGACATGATGAAGCTCTCGGGCTGTGTGTCCAGCCGGGCTGCGGGCAGGGCACGAGAGAGTGTGGGCAGGGGGTGAGGGAAGGGTGTTGGAAGGAAGAGAGGCGCGTGGCTGTCGGCTTGCGAACGAGGTCGGGCCGCGGAGCAGGGCCGCATTGTGCGTGCAATGCGGGGCGCGAAGCGGGGCGAGTTGGCCGCCGCATGCGCGGCGCTCTGCGGCTCTGTCCGAGCCCTCGCTCAAGGGGCCTGCGGCGGCGCCACGCGGACGGGCTTACCTTTGTACGGCAGTTCGGCACGGGTCCACAGGTCGTACACATCCGATGCGGGCTTCTTGACCTTGTGGGTGTCAAAGCCGAGGTACACAGCTTCTGCGTAATGCACGAGGATGGCAGAACGAGGGCGCAAGAAACGGCTTCACGCGGACGAACAAGTCACAGAGCTGTTAGGCACGGCAGCAAACCAGTTCGGGCTCAGAGCTATCAACGCCCTCATGCACGTCGGGGCGGGCGCCCTGTGCAATACGGTACCGTACGAGATGTCGTACGAGATGCCGTACTCACGGTGCGCCTCCTCCATGAGCGCGATGTTGGCATACAGTTTCTCAACCGTGAAGCTGAGCGGGCTCGCGCACACCGACGTCTTCTCCGTCACGTTTGCCCGCTCGCAGAAGGAGCCAATCATGGAGCGCACCACAATTAGCTGCGACCTGCGGCGGTCCGGCGGTAAGTGAGGCAGCACGCGGGCTTGTGCGACGCGATGGGCATGCTGGCGCCCGTCGTACGGCAATCACGGGCGCAGCCACTGCCGTACCTGTCCATGGCGGTGGCCTGGCTGTGCACGAGGTAGATGAAGCTGCGTTGTTGGGTTGGGTTGTTGGGTAGGGAGGTCCTCGCATCACACAGGCACCCCCAGCATCCTGCGTCGAGCCTGACCCCACCCAAGCTCCAAGCCAAGGCGCACGGCGCAGCCAGAAGCCCGCAGCCCTGCTAGCCCTGCTAGCCCTGCTAGCCCTGCTAGCCCTGCTAGCCCTGCTAGCCCTGCTAGCCCTGCTAACCCTGCTAGCCCTGCTAACCCTGCTAGCAGCAGTGCAGGGCGTGCCAGCTGTGCTGACAGCGCTAGCGGCCTCACTCGTGCTCCTTGATGATGAGGTTGCGGATGATGACGTAGCACACGGTGTGCGTGAGCAGCACGATGGCCACCAGCACGTACGTGTGCAGCCGCAGCCGCTCCAGTGGCTCCGCGAATGCGGGTCCCAGCAGCATGCGGCCCAGCCCGCGCAGCAACTTGGCGCGCCGCGTGTCGACGTGCGTCTCGCCCGTCTCGTGGTCGCTGGCGCCTGGGGGCGGGGCACACACGGTGCGATCCGGCTGAAAGGCGGCAGGGTCCACAGCAGCTGCAGCGGAACCACCGCACCAGGGCTCGCAGGCTCGTGCTCCCACCTCACAAGGCATCGGAGGCCCAGCAGCGCCCTACCTCCCAGCGAGCCCCCGCCCCGTCCCCGTCACGCCCTCACTTGAGAAGGCGCTGGCGGCCTGGCTCTCCTCGTCGCTCGACTGCTCGCTCACTGCGTCGGCTGCCTCGGGGGCCGGAGCGCCCGGACCAGCAGCAGGCAGCCCACTCGACAAGCCGGCCAGGGTGCCCGCGGCCTCCAGCCTGGCCATGGCGCCTGCCTCGCTGCGGCCGTCCTCGCCGTCCGCATCCTCGCCAAAGCGCGACGTCTGGCGCGACATCTGGCGCGACATCTTTCGCGACAGCTGCTTCGACAGCGCCGTCGCCAGCGGCCCGTCGGTGGCGTGGACGCCCGGCGGCAGCGCCAGCAGCGCTGCGCTGCCCTCGCCGGCGGCGCCCTCTCCGCCCGCGGCTTCGCCGCCTGCGGTTTCGCCGTCAGCGCCCTCCTCCGGCACCGCGCCCAGCGCCGGCGGCTGCCGCGACGTCGTGCCCGGCCGCGATGTCTCGCCAGCCACCTGCTGCTGACTCAGGCTGCGTACCCAGCGCGACACAAAGTCCTGCGTGTTGGTGCTCTGGCGGTGCAGCCCGTTGTGCACGTCGGCGGTTGTGCCCGCCGCCGGCACGTCGGCCCCGTCGCCCGTCTGACTGTCGACACGCCGCCCCTCGTCCTCCTCCACATCGCCCAGCTCGCCGACGTCGCCGCCGTCGGCCGCGACGCCGCCGGCCTCTGCCGCCGCCTTCTCGAGCACCGCGGCGCCGGCGTTCACGCCGCCGACGGCGCCGACGAGGCGGATGAGCGCGGCCAGGTCAGCGTGGGCGTTGGCGGCGGTGGTGTCGGGGCGGATGACGACCGTGATGCGCGAGCGGCCGCCGGGGGCCAGGGTGGACACACCCTGCGAGCAGAGGCAACGCAAACACAAGACGTAATCGTGGGTCTGCAACAGCCGCCGCTGCGCGAATAAAACCCGACTGCAAGCAAACCCGACTGTAAGCGCTGAGCCCAGCCCCAGCTCGACACCGCCCCAGCAGGCTCCTTCCATCGACACCGCGGGCCTCGCAGGCAGGGCCTCGCTACGTGATGGGGTGCACACAAGGCCACCACCCGATGGCCGCACCTGCAGCAGGAGGCGCACGGTGCCGCCGTCGGGGTGCGGGCCCTCAATGCACACCACGGGGCTGATGGTGCCGTGCGCTGCGCCGCCCTTGAGCGCGGGCTTCTTGCCGGCGCCGTGGTGCTTGGCCTTGGCGGTGGTGGCCACCAGCTGGTCCCAGGAGGTGATGTGGGGCAGGTCCAGGAACCTGGGCGGGGGTGGGGGCAGCGCCGGTAGGAGCAGGGGTCGGGCCGCGGGCAGGAGAGGTGAAGGTGTGGCAGAGCGGCCAGGCCAGGGCGAGGAGGCGGGCGAAGGGCCAGGGTGGGGGCGCCGGCCGGTTGCGCGGGGGAGAGAGCAAGCGGCCGTCGTCCTGTGTGGTGGGCGCGCTGGCAGCGACACGAGGCGTGCCGCCCTCAAGAGCCGGCGCCTGGCTGCTGCGAGCCCTCGAGGGCCCCAGCGCCCACCTGCCCAGGCTGCGCTTGGCCATGTTCGCGGCGGCGACGCCGCTGATGAGGCCGCTGGAGTAGCTGGCGCGGCGCACGGTGAGGTCGGGGTCGATCTCAATAACGCCGCTCAGCAGGTCGCGGCGCCACAGCTGCGGGGCAGGCGGACAGGGGGCAGCCAGCGCGGGGAGGATGAAGTGAGGTGAGGTGAGGTGAGGTGAGGCCGCCGGATGCTGGCGCTGGGTGGCGGCGCTCACGGACAGCTCCGTGGGGCCCCACCGACGGGGCTGCCACCCCTGGCCCCTTTGCACTTCCTTCTGCTTTGCAGTCTCTCCATGTTACGCACCGTGATGCGCACGCGCGTGGCAAAGGCGTTGCCGGCGACGGCGCTGGAGGCGCTGTTGGCCAGGGAGGTGGCACCCAGCTCCTCGGCCTCGTCCACCAGCTCCATCTGGGAAGGGCGCGAGAGGCGTGGCGCGGCTGAGGGGCGAGCGAGCAAGGGAGTTGGCGCTCCGGGCGCGTAACAGGAGCTCCGGGACGCCGAGGGCCGTGGCAGCAACACTGCCGCGACCTGCCGCCGGCTGCGACCTCTCACGCCTCCCACGCCTCCCAAATCTCCAAAGCCTCCCACACCTGGAGGCAGGCGGAGCGCCACGGCTGCTGCTTGCCGCGGACCTGCTGCTGCTGCCCCGGCAGCGCCGGCAGCTCCTCGTCGCCCTCGCGCTCGGGCGGCGACGTCACGCGCACGCGCCATGAGGTGCCTGTGTGCGGTGCCGGCGGACGTGCCCGTGTCGTCAACGAGCATCGCGGGAGCCCGCACGGCTTGGGATGGTCTTGCTGTGCCGTCAGACAGCATCGGGGTGCGCCATGCGCCAGCTGAGGAGGCTCCCGGCGCCTTGGCCGCTCGCCCCGTTTGCCTTGCCCCGCGCGCGCCTCGCCGTGCCCACCTGGCGCCTCCTCCTCCTTGTACAGCAGGCTGAGCAGCAGCAGCTGCGTCTGGCTCACGTCGCGCGTGCGCCTCACCCAGTCGCCAAAGATGTCGACAAAGTCGCACAGGCTGCGGTCCAGCAGCTGCCCCGCCTCGAAGCCAAAGACCTTGGCGCGCGGCCGCTGCACCCGAATGACGTTGCCCTCCAGGTCGCACGTCAGCGTCAGCTTCTTCTCGTCCATCTCCTCCTCCACCGTCGCGCGCGTGAACTGCGCGCGGAGCAGCCACGCCACAGCGGCGGTGACGGGGTACACATGCGGGCTGGCGCTGGCGACGGGGGCCTTCACCAGCAGCCGCAGCCGCAGCCGCAGCCCGACCCCAGCCCTCCACACGCCAAACACAGCGCACGCCGCAGGCCCTGCACCGCCGCCCCGCTGCCGTACGGTACCTGGATGACGTTGACCAGGGTGCTGCGGCCGTTGACCTCCATCTCGCGAGTCGTGATGGCCAGGCGCACCGGCACCAGCGACCCAGTCTGCGCCTGCAGGTGCACCACGGTGCCGGCCCGGCAGCTGCAGGGAGGCACCACATGCGGCGGGTCCTGGTGGGGGGAGGACGGGGGCGGGAGGATTGGGAGGGGCGCAGGTGAGGAGAGGGCGGGCGGGCGGGCGAGGGCGGCGCAGCGCGGCAGAGGCGGTGTGGCGAAGGGCGAGGGCACGTGGCGCGGTGGGTTCCAGGGGTTCGCGGGGGTAGAGGGATTCGAGGGGTTGTAGGGGTTCCAGGCGCTCCAGGGGCTCGAAGGGTCCAAGGCGGTCAAGGCGGTCAGCGGTGTACCCCGCGCACCCGGATCCATTTGCCGTGCAGCGCGTTGTAGGGCGGCGGCAGCAGCTGGTCGAGCTTCATGTTGGTCATCCTGCGGTGCAGGAGAGGGCGGGTTGTAGGGGGTGGTGGTGAGGACGTGGGCTAGGGCGAGGGAGAGGGCCTGGAGGGGCCCGCGTGGGCCCGCTGCGGCGAGCGAGGGGGCGGCACTCGGACCCCGCGTGCCCGCCCTGCCTTCCTGGTGAGCCGCCCACTGTGCGAGCCAGCCCCGGCCCGCTCACTTGCGCGGCGGGTAGGCCAGCATGAGCGCCAGGTTGGCGGAGGCGAAGCGGATGTGCATGTGGCTATCCGCCACCAGGCACATGCCGTCCTGGCCGTCGGTGCGCACGCAGGAGAGGACCAGGATGCGCTGCGAGTCAGTGCCTGTAAGAGGGGGACAGCCCAGCAGGAGGCGGCGGTGTGAGGTCGAGGTGCTACTCAAACTCCTGCTGTTGCCTGGGCAACATGGGAGGTTGCGCGGCGCTAGCTGAGGCAGGAGAAGGAGAACGCGGGGTTAGGGAACGGCACGCGCGCGACTGCTGTTGCAGGCGCTTGTTCAGGCGTCAGACGTCAGTAGACAAGAACGGACGAAGTCCGCTCGCGCTCACCCGCCATGTGCACCGTAATCTCCACCGGCACCGGCTCCAGGAAGCGGTGCTTGAGCGTGATGGTGGCTGTCACGCTGCCGCCCTCCAGCTCCAGCGCTGAGGAGTCGCGGCAGCGCTCCAGAAGCGTTTCCATCACATCCGGCGCGTCCACTAGCGACGTCACGTTGTGGCCCACCTGGCGTGGTGCGGTGGGAGGGGAGGCCGCGGCGCAGCAGGGGGGCGGCCAACCCCAGCCGGGCATGAGCCGGGGCTCCAAGGGGCGGACAAAGGCCGGCAAGCACTCCCACGGCTGCGCGCGGGGGCCTCAGGTCACGCACCAGGTCTCGCTCTGCGGCGCCCACGGAGGAGGCGAACTGCATGTCGCAGCAGAGGATGATGCCGTTGGGCGCCACCCACAGCCGCAGCAGCGCGCCGTTGGTGGGCAGCGGCCGGATGACGCCCAGGAACACGCTGCGGAGGGGGTTGCACACCACGCGCAAAGTGACGATTCAGCTCATCCCAACACATGCGAGCAACAGTTGCAACGAGGGTCCGCGTCAGGCATTGCAGCTGCGGCGTTGGCTGGCGCGGCCAGGGGCGGGTACGAGCGGCAGGCAGGGCCGCAGCCGTGCGCACGGCGTGGGGCTGGCCACGTGGCCAGGCGCCGCTGCTGCGGCTGCCGCACCTGTCGGCCCCGATACCGCTGAGCTTGGTGACGCAGAGGCCCACGGGGAACACGTAGCGCTCCTGCGTTCGGCGGCCGTGCAGGCAGGCAGGCCGGGGCAGCATGGCTCAGGCGTGGGGTGCGAGGCGCAGGAATGGACGAGCACACGGCATGGCACTGCGGTTGAGGTGGCCGTGAGCGCAGCCCAGGCATTGCGCATGCCGCGTCGCATGTCCGCCGCAGCGATTGCGGTGTGTAGAAGTATGATGCTTCATGGGCACGCCCACCCTAGGCATCCAGCGCTTCTCCCACACACCTTGTGCAGCGCCACCACCTCGCGCACGGTGTCCAGGATGCGCGGCTCGCCGGTGGTCACGTAGCGGCTGAGGTAGCTGGGGTGGCGCTGGCTGAAGGGCTGCGGCATGAGCATGGAGATGTTGGCTCCGTCCAGCTCGGCCTTGACGTAGCCGAACATGGACTGGACAGCCTGCGCGGGTGTTGGGTGTTGGCAGGCAGGGAGCAGGGAGGGTGGGCGCTGAGCGGCCATTGGGGTCTGATGAGCATTGTTGGCTGGGGTTGCGGTAAGGAGGTTCAGGAGCGTGTGCCGCACGATGTGTGCGTGTGTGTGTGTGCAGTCCGTACGGTGCCGTGCGATATCGTACGGTGTCGCACCGCGCTGGTCATCATGATGGTCCCGGTGGCGTCGATGACGATCACCACGTCGTCCTCCATAGACATGCTCGTCAGGAACTCGGGCCGCTGGCCACCCTGCTGCATGTCCGACAAGTCCAGCGCCTGCAGGCGGACGGCAGCAACAGCAACACAGACGGGTACGCATGAGCCGGGTGCGCGAGCAGGGCGATCTGAGCAAAGCTGTGTCCCCCGGTGGCCGTGGCCGTACCAGCAGGCTGTTGTTGCCGCCGTTGCGGTTGGACTCAGCGTAGGCCTTGGCGGCGGCGGCGGGGTCGTGCTTGACTGTCTCCAGGAATTTGCCGTAGCAGCGCAGCAGCTTGCCGTTGGCGGGGTAGCGCTCGAGCACCCTGTACGCACGCGACGGCGCCCGGCAACAGGCACCAATCAGGTCCCGGCATGGGCGCCGCGCAGAGGCGTGTGCTCTGCGCCGCATCGAGTCCTACTGGCATGAGAGGTTGCGGTGAGCCGCACAGCCCCTCTGCAGCAGCGCTTGGCCGCACCTCTTGTACACTTGTTCCGCACGGCTGGTGGCGGTCTCGAGCCCCTCCAGCGCCGCGTCCAGCGTCGACACGCGCATAGTTGACTTCATGCACAGCTGCCACAGCTCCGCCTACGCCATACGGACCAGTGGCAACAAGTACGTGTCAGCGGACACGCGTCGGCGGAAAGCTATCTGCGTCCCCCGATGGTGCTGCGCGGCCCGCCGCCTGCTTGCCGACCTGCATGAGGAGCACCTCCTTGTGCACCCGCAGCACGGCCCTGAAGGGAGAGCAGGCAGCAGGGCGAGGCCAGCGGCAGCGGACATCGGTGGGCATCGACAGGCCGAGGCCCTGACCCCGGGAGGCTTGCTGCCCTGTAGACCCCGCAGACACCGCTGCGTGCCTGAAGTTGCGCTTGAACTCGATGTAGGCCTGCAGGTCCATGCCGCCCTCCTGGCTGTCCTTGAGGCGCTTGGAGACCTCATTGGTGCAGAAGATCTGAGCGAGCGCAGGGGCCAGGCGCAGGGGCCAGGGCGGCAGGCCACGGCAGGGTCAGGGCCCCGCTCCGCGCCGTTCCCGTCAGCCCCCGGGCCTAGGCCAGGGTGAGGTCCGGGGGGGGGTTGAGGGGACGCACGCTCCCTGCCCCACTGGGCGCGCCAAGCGGCCCACCCGCTGCTGCCCCCTGGCGGCGGCCCCAGGGCACGCCGCTCGGCCAAACTGCTGCTGCCCACCGGCACGCCCTCGCTGGGCACGAACGCAGCCCTCACCGCCGGCCCCAGCTGTGGCTCGGCCCAGGTCGCCGCGCCCAGCCGCGCACCTGGTAGCGCTCCACGACGTTGGGCATCTGCTTGGCCGCCAGCTGCAGCTGCGTGCGGGCGGCGGGGCCGTCCTTGCGGACCTGCAGGATGAAGTTGGCGTAGCTGCGGTTGGGGGCAGGAGGGGTTGGGAGGGAGGCGAGGGGTGGGTGGGGTCAGAAGGGCGCGGGGGAAGAAGCGAGGTCGGGGAGATCTGGTCACGCAAGTGGGGACGGGGCTCCGGGGCGCCGGAGGACACCGGACGGAGTGACTCACAGGATGAGGAGGTGTGGCCGGTTCTGGAAGATCTGCGGGCAGCAGGTGGCCACAGCAGGGCGGGCGATCAGCCGGTGCAGGCGCTGGTTTCCCCCTCAGCCGCTGACTGCTCCGTCCTGGGTTCGTGGTGTTCGCAGTAGCGACGGGGCGTGGCCGCATGCGGACGCGCACCCACCATCATGCCGGCCTTGATGACCGACTCGCCGTGCTCCGCCGCCCCCTCCAGCACGTCCCCGTCGATGTCAAAGTGCCGCATCACGCGGCACAGCAGCTCCACCTGAGTGACGATTGGGGCGGTGGCACATGGCGGCCGCAAACGTTGCATTATGAAAGATTACGTGAAAAATGATCACACTCGTCACACTCGTTTCAGACTTTGGCGACCTTGCCCATGCCGCGCACCTCGTGCTCCGAGTTGAACTTGTAGATGCGGGTGATCTTGGTGCCGGGCGCGATGTTGCGGAACAGCGCCGCGGGGCGCATGGCCCAGTTCAGGTGCAGGGCGCACAGGGCCATGCCGCCGCCCACCACCGGAAACATGCCGTACAGCACATTCTGCCGTACAGCGCACACGGGACAGGCGGGCGTGCCAGGTCAGTGTGGCAGCGTGGTCTGGAACTGAGGTGGGCGTGCAGGCGCGGGTCTGGCCCCAGAGGCTTCCGGCAGCACGTTAGGGAACGTGAGGCCAGGCCGGGCCACCGGCCTAGGAGCCTTGCGACAGCGCACCGCGCCCCCATCCCCCGCACCCAGCCCAGCGACGCACGATGGTCATGTGGCGGCGGTAGTGCTCGGACTGGTCGCGGCTGAAGACAATGACGTTGAGCATGACGCAAGTGTAGAAGATGCCCAGCCACAGCCCGAACCACACGTAGTTGACCACGCGGCGATAGAAGGGGATCTGCGGGTAGGGGCGGCGGCGGTGGCGGCGGCATGAGGGCCCGGATGGCCGGGTCGACAAGCGCGGGGGCCGCGCGGGCCGGGCTGGGCTTGGGTCCTGTCTTGCGGTGGTAGGTGTGGGGCTCGCCCCATACACGCCCGCCCTCCTAAATGCAATGACCTGTGTTTTACACAAGTCGTAACCATTTTTATTTCTATTTCCCGGCTTGCGACCAGGCTGCGCCCGAGCCGCTTTGCACTTCAAAACCACAACGGCCAGTGCGTGATTGCTGTCTCCGAGGTTTGTGCCCTCGGCGGGGCCCTTGCCCTTGCTGCGGCGCCTTCTATGGGAGCTGGCCAGCAACAGCACAGCCCGAAGCTGCCCCCAGTGCACTGAAGCCGGCGGCCCCCAGCCCACCCCCAGCGAGCTCCTTGTCCTCGCTCACCGTGCGCAGGTTCCACCAGCACACGCCGCCCACGGCGATGGCCATGCCCACGGCCTGCACCTTGGTGCTGCCGCCAAAGCAGGCGGCCAGGATGATGAAGGCCACCTTGGCCGCCAGGATCTGCGTGGGCGAGGGCGGCATGGGGTGTTGGGTAGAGTGGGGCAGCAGCGGGGCATGGGGCGGTGAAGGCCAACCTGGCCACCAGGAGCCGCATGCTTGGGGATGTGCGCGTGTGGTCGTGGGGAAGGGAGGGGCACCTCCGTGAGCAGTGTGTGGGTCAGCACCTTGAGGCGCGCGTACACGGCCGGCGATGCCAGGTAGCCGTGCGAGAGCGGGTTTAGGTCGGACACGGCGACGACCATGGCGGCGGCCACGAAGACGAAGAGCGCCGCCGTCACCAGCGCCACCAGCATGTGCAGCAGATGCGGCATCTCCGTGCACACTGTGGGGGGGAGGGGAGGGAGGCAGAGGTGGAACGGCGGGGGCTGGGCGCGAGGCGTAAGGCGTGGTGCGGAATGGACAGGAGCACTGCGAGCTGGAGGTGGGGCAAGCGTGGTGCAAGCGGGGTCGAGACGGGCAAGGGAGGCGGGGCACGGGGCCGATGGCGCCCTGGGCGGGATGTCAGTCCGGCGGTGTCCCTGCCCCTGCCTTGGCTGAGGCGGGCTGCCGAGCTCTGGCTTCAGCCTCGTGGATCACGGTGGGTCCGGGGCTGCGCTCCCTGGCGCGACTCACTGACTTCCTCAAAGTAGAAGTGGTTCTTGACCTCGCTTGTCCAGTGGCACTGGCGGCAGGGGGCACCGGCGGGCAGGTTAGGCCGCGCAGCAGGCCGGAGCTGAGAAGCAAGCGCAGGGCGCTGGGTTCGAGCATGGGCAGGAAAGCGGGATGGTGGCCTGCGGGGCTCCTGCTGCCCATGCCACCAACACGCCCCCCCCCCCATGGCCCCGGTCCCGGCTTCGTCCGCGGCCTCGCTCGCGGCTCCCGCTTACATTGGCCATAAACACAAGTGTGTCGAAGATGGGCACCCACGCGATGATGAACATGAAGTCTGGTAGGGAGGGGCCGCCCCAGGGCAATGACACGCATCGCTTCACCCCAACCCCATGTGGGCGGGTGCATAGAGGGCACGGCGCTCGGACACGGGGTGGGCTGCGACAGGCCACTGCCACTGCTGCGCAGCCGCTCTGCCCGCGGCTCTGCTGGCCACCCTGCTGGCCTGCATCCCCGCCCCGGCCGCCGCAGCCTACCATAGACGACGTGCAGGAACACGGCTGCGCGCCGCATCCATTTGGACTGCGGATGGACGGGGCGGACAGGGCGGACACGGCTCAGCACAGCACAGCCCCAGGTGTGGTCAGAGCAGAGGGGGGGGCCAGCCCACAGCGCCACACGCAGGACACCAGTGGTTGGCGCCGGACTCGGCAACGGTAAAGGCCAGGGGTATGCGCCGGACTCGGCAACGGTAAGGCCAGTGGTATGCGCCGGACTCGGCAACGGTAAGGCCAGGGGTATGCGCCGGACTCGGCAACGGTAAGGCCAGTGGTATGCGCGCAATCGCGCCGCGCCGCGCCGCGCAGCCGTGGCCAGCCCTGCCGCAGCCCGGCACGCGCCCCTGTCATGTATGCTGCCACGCGAGCCTGCGACTTGCTGCTGCCCACGCCCACGGCGGGGCGGGGGCCGCGCAGAGCCACCCCCGCCCTCCCGCCCGCTCCACCGTATGCCTCCCTCCCTCCCTGGCTCCCTCCCTCCGGCCCACCTGCTCCTGTCGCCGCATGGCCAGAGTGAGGGCGCCCAGCCCCGCCATCGCCAGGAACACAGCCACCACGATGACGTAGACCAGCGTCACTGGGGCAGGGTAAGCAGAGGGCATTTGCAGTAGGGCCACCAGCATAGCCCCAGCGACCACCAGCCACCGACGACACGTGGCGACGGCACGCCATCAGGAGCGTGGAGGGGGCCGTGGGCGATGGCTGCGTCGGCACGCACGCTGTGCAAGCACGCTCCGTGCCGTGCAGTAACTGCTGTACGGCACTCACCGTACGTCTTGTATCCGTACAGCCGCATCACGGGCGAGCGCCAGACCCCCCACCGGATAAACTGCCAAACTGCGTCAAGGCGGGGTGCGGCAGGGTGTGGGCTGTGTGGGCCGGGTGGGTGGGTGGGTGGGTCGGTGGGTCATTATGCCCTCGCTCCGCCGGCAGATCTTCCGCTTCGCCACCCAGCTGCTGGCCCAACCGACGCCCCAGTCGCCGCCCCAGCCGCCCCTGCGGCTTACTGGGATTGCTGGTGTTGATGACCCAGGCGTCGAGCGAGGGGTTGAAGGCGACGATGAAAGCGGTCTGGGCGAGGGCGCGCAAGGGAATGGGGGTGGCCAGGTATGGGCAGTGCTCTCTGGGTGTTCCGTCGCTCGCACGGGGGGCGGGGCCCGGGGCGAGTTATAATGGCATACGCCGGCAGGGCTCGGCCGGAGAGGCGGCCCTCCCGGGGGTGGGCTGGCATCATGAGACGAGTGCCATTATGAACCACAGAGAGTAGCGCTCCGGTATGTGCGTAGAAAGGACTCGCGATGGTTGCGCTAAATCCTATGACTAAGCAATCCAACGACCGCCGCCCAGTCGGCCCGGTAAGGCGGCCACGCAAGTGGCAAGGTCGCGGGCGCAGAGCCGTCCTGGCGTAGCGCTTGCCCCTCGCTGGCGGTAGTCAACGCCCGCGCGGGGCACATCGCCAGGCAGCCTCTCACCAGGAACTCCATGCACATCTTGAGCACGGCGAATTTCTGTCAATGCAGCATGAAGGCGTTGGGCAGGAACCAGGGCGGGGACATTGAGTGCGCCGCAGAGAGGTGGGAACACCCGCCGCTGTGCTGGCCCCCGGTGGCGGTTGCACAAGCCCAAGCGGTCTGGTTGGTTACGGCGCGTCCCAGCTGGCTCCGGCGCTGCGCCTTGTTGACCCTGGTTGGCGGTGCCTGGAGGCGGCCGGACTGGGCACGCCGCGGACCGGACCGGTCGGTCCCGCAGCACCCATACGCACCCAGCTCGACATGGAGGTCTGACGAACAAGCGTGTACATGCCTGCGCGTATGCAAGGGCGGACGTGGTCTGTTGGTGCTGCACGCTTTCGGTGCGTGGCGGCATACCCAGCACCATCGCTGCTGAGGCGCGAGCACGCTCCCTGGGCCACTTGCACCCGCCCAGCGCCCCCTGTGCCGCGGCCACGTGCGTGCTGCGCACCCAGCCCCAGAGTGGCGCACATTGGAACAGCCCCTCCTGGAGGGTTCTACGCTGTTCGAGGAGGTCATTTTCGCCCTCTCCCGCCTGCTCCTGCTTCCGCCTGCGACGGTGGGTTAGGGGGAGGGAGGGACAGCGGAGGAGCAGCAAGGTTCGGCTGTGCCTGTAAGCCGGCTGACGCCTATAACATAGCGAGCGCATTAGGTTGGACAAGACGCGGTGGTTGGGGGAGTCTCAAGGTGTCAGGCTGCGTCGCGAAGACCCTAGCGTCTCCAACAAGAAAGCCAATTCTTGCAATGACCGACGGGCAGTATGGCCTCAATCCAGCTCGCTGCGCCGCGCTGTCTGCCGCACCTCCGTTGAAGCAGCTTCGCATCGCTGTTGGCGCTGCTGCCGCCCTCCGAACTGGGCACTCCGCTGGAGCCAGACCTCTGAGACGCAGCGTCGTCCATCTATGTGCGCTTCAAGCCGCGCTCTGTTCGCTAGACGACATAAGAGGTATGCCCGGCGTCCCTGCCAGGCGCGCTGCAGAAAGAGGGTTACGCAATTGGGGCGCCTCGGCCGCTGTTCGAACCAGCCTTCTACAGTCGCGTTTCGGTTGCGTCAAAGTACTGTGTAGTCAGCGATTTCCGCGTATTCGCGGGCGAGTGCGGGCGGCGCGTACTCGTTAATGTCGCAGTACGAGTTCACCGAATCGGGGCCCGCGCAACTGGGGAAGCGTGATGTAAGCAGCCCAGAGTACAGTTCGACTGGTGCGAATGGCGCCGTCGGAAACTTGGCTGCCAACTTCCGTCTTCGAGTGCGTGTTCGTGGGGACTTCCCTGCGTGTCAATAGCCTCCGCCGTGAGGCATACCGCCTCCCGTCTGTACTTAGGCCCGGAGCGCCCACCGCCGCGCGTGCCGCCGCCGCGCTTGGATAACTTCACCTCGTATGTGACGCCCATGACGGACGCCATGGCCTGCCATGGACGCGGCCGAGCCTGACATGCCCTGGGAGGCGGACAATCGTATTGCCAGGTCTGGGCGCCTGCCGCGTGCCTGGGTTAGGATGTTACAGCCCGGGGCGGCAGCTATCCCCCTCTGCGCGCCTGGTCTGGCTCGGTGTGCGGGTGCCTGTAGTGCTTGCTGACGGGTTGGGCGTAGGGTCAGGCGTCAACAGCACCCAGGGCTTTAGGCAGGGACGTCGGCGTGAGCCGAGGCCAGTGCGCGCTACTCAGCGCGCTGCTGGCGCTGCTGCATCTCGTCAGCGTTACATTTTTGGTGGTACCGCTGGCATCGCGGCGCACCAGACGACTCCGCACGGGTAACACAGTCCTCTAGGGGCTGGTGGTCTTGGCACTCGGGTGCCGGATCCCGCGCTGCCTCGCGTTGAGCTCCTTAGTCCTGCTTCCATGTCAGGCCGCGTCCGGCCCGTTGTGGTCCTAGTGACTTGCTGTGACGGCTGTGACAGAGGTCAGACTACCGGTATGCGCTCTGCGCGGCTGGCCCGTGGGTGCGTCTCCTTGTTGGGACGGCCTTCGTGGGGCTGGGGCTTGACGCTGCCTGGCGCTTGCCACCAGCGGTCGTGCGTCTAGGAGCCAATGCAGCTCTGCCCCTGCCGCGGCCCCTTGCTCATCTGTTACTGATCTTTTCTGAATCGTCCGTACGTATATCCTCTTGGCTGCTCCCTTAAAGCCAGAGTGAACATGAGTGTACTCTGTGGAAGCGCCGTGGCGGTAGACTCAGAGCGGGGACCCTCAGCCGGATTAGGTTGCAGACCTATCAGTTAGACAGGTTCGGGCGCAGCGGCCACCTTCGAGCAACAGCCCCCCATGCCACCAAGTTGCCACCACCGTTCGCGGGCACGCACTCAACAACACATACACCGCACATTTGTGCGAAGCACTGACCAGTACCTGGAAGCCCACCACCGCTACGCTTGCCCACGCCCCTACACGACATGTTTCATAAGCCAAGAGCTGTGGTCCGCGACCACAAGTAGAGAAGCGCTTAGGCGCTGCCCTTCAGCTTGCTCTGCTGCCACCAGACAGCAAACACGGGGATTCCGAGGCCGACCACGTACGTGGCGCCCATGTACGTGTAGAACTTGCTCCAGAAGTTTGGGATCTGCGGTGGAGGGGGTGAAGATGGGTGCAGTACAGTGGGAAGTGATACCAGCACGTCCTCGAGCAGCGAATAGTTGAGCACTGCACCTAGAAGGGGGGGGGTAACAAGTGCTGTCCCTGGGAATGGCAGGACGAGGCTGGCGCGTGACTGGAGCGGCCACGCCCCCACCCAGGCTGCAGGTGAACGACACGCCGTAGAGTCATGCCAGGGGACACAGGGGGCGCCCCCATGCAATTGGCCAAGCGGGGACCGGGGGCAACGTGCGTGTGGGGTTGGACGCACGCCGGAACCCTCATCTGCTAGGCGCGCCCCGCGGGAGATAAGAAGCGAGATATCATATTGATGTAAGCCAAGTTGCTTATGCCACATCGGGCGCCGCGCAGTGTCGTTGTTCCGCAACGCAAGCCCGCCCATACTGGTAGCAGGTACTGCGCGCACCTTCTCGGGCTGCAGGTAGTGCGGGCCGTGCTCGAAGTCCTGCATGCACAATGCAACGATGCAGCACGCTCAGTCGTTGTGTCAATCAGCGACGGTCGCGCGCTGCGACCATGCCAGCGCTCGCATGCGTGGACGCCTGTGCTGTGCATCCGATTCCTCAAGCCAAGCAGCTCACGTAGTGGTACCCGGGGCGCAGACCGTGGTGCCCATCGCCATAGACAATCTCCTCGTGGCTGTACTTCTCAGCACCACCCTTAGTCGGGTTGCCGGTTCGCAGGCCACGCGTGAGACGCGGGACCTGCTGCGAGAGGCGCCTGAGCGCGCTGGACATCCTTCCGTCCCCCGGAACCGGCGATGGGGCACAGGTCGCGGTTTACGTCCTCGGGCACGGTTCCTAGCACAGGTGGATGTACTGTACGCAGTGCAAGCTTCTCGGTTTGCGTCGGAATGACTAGCCGAGGGGCATGGCTTTCTGCATCGGCGAACCCCAAAAACAATGACGCTACCGTGAGCCAAGACGCAGAGCGATACGCCATGCAATAGCTTTCAGCCGTCACAGCAGGAAACAGTGCACAGTAGTCTGTCAACGCCGCCCCTGCTAGCACAAGTCGCGCTTCCTTCAACCGCGCGCCACCATGGCGCAGAAAGCCGCGGGGTTCAGCAGCAAGGTGCTCGGGCTGAAATTTATGCAGGTGAGGAGGGCCGGGAGTGCGGATGGCCACGGGCAGTTGCCGGCGGCACGAGCGGCGGTACGAGGGCAGCGGTGGCACGGACGCGGCGTCACACCGGTTCCATGCATGTTACATCCCGGAGGCGCCTCCATCCTGTATGCATGCCCCCGTGTTAAGCAAAGCCGCCCCCGCCACAATCCTAGCGGGGCTGCGCAAAGACGTCTCGAGGACGTGTCGAGGGGCTGCAGTCCACCCTTGCTCAACCAGCAGCCGTCCTCCGCTTGTGTGCCATCCTTACGCACGTCACATGCTGCTATCACCGCGCGCGCCGTCCCCTACAGAGAGCTGCGGAGAAGCGCAAGCTAGAAGAGGATGTAGCTGCGGCAGCGGAAGTAGCAGCCAAGGAGGCCGAGGCGGAAGCCCAGGCCCCGCTCCCGCCCCCACAGGTGCGCGATGCACGCCGTAAGCGCAACGCAGCCACGTCATGGCCACTGCAACAACACTGCATGGGCTCCAGCTGCGTGCCCGCATTCCCCACCATAACTACCTGTATGCCCGCCTCTGCACCCACAGCCAGGCTCGACAACACAGCCGGCAGCCGGGGCCGCATCCTGGCCGGAGACATCCACGTCAGGCAGATGCGTCATCTCATATGAGCCCGTGCCGCTGCCCGGCCTTGCCGTGCGGTCCGCTGGGCGCATGAGCTTCGGGCCAGGCGTCGCCAAGCAGCAGCCGGCCGCCGCCAAGGGCGCAGCGGCAGGAGCAGGGGCAGCACCGGCCGCGCCCCAAGCAGGGACGAACGTGAGCGATGCCGACATGGCGAAAACGTTCAGGAAGCCAGCAGAGATGCGGGAGTGGCAGCCGTCCACGTTACGGATATACGACAGCGCAGGGGCCGCCAGCAGCGGGGGTGGAGGCGGTGGCGGCGGCGGCGGCGGTGGTGGTGGCGGCGGGGTGGCGGCAGCCGGTGGCGGCAAGAGCAAGGCGGCCAAGCAGGGAGGTGGCGCTGGTGGCGGCGGCGGGGCGTCGCCCGCGGCGACTAAGGGAGCCAAAGGCGGCGCGCAAGGAGGCGTGGCCAACTCGTTCGCGCCGTTGCGGCCAGCCAAGAAGCAGAAGACGTGATGATGCGGTGGTGTAGGGCGGCCTGAGGGCCGCAGCCAGAGGGGCGTCGAGGCACGAGGTTGGGCACGTACTTGGCGTTGGAGGAGCTGCATCGGAGCATCGGCGTTTTGCCGCGGCACAGAATGCACGCATCGAGCTGCAACGCGACGGGGGCACCGCTCGGCAAAATGGGTCTGAGGGAGGCGCGCCGCTGCTGGCTATGGCAGGACGTTGGGTGCTGGCGAATGCGCAGGGCGCTTTATTGCCAGTGCGGTGCGGTGCTGTGCGACAACCCCGCATCGCGCGCGCATCTTGCGCCTCAGCTTTTGGCCCCCTTGCCCTCTGCTCACCACGTGGTGTTGAAGTGCCTTGTGGCTGCCCTGGCTTTGGCGCCGTCACCTGCGCCCCGCGTGCGACTCGAGCGCCAGCGCGCACAGCTCCCGCAGCTGAGGGCGGGGGCGGGGCGCGGGGCCGCAGCATGCTCCATCAGCAGCGCCCCACCGTGAGCCGACAGCAGCACGGGCCAGCTGTCTCGCCGTCCCCGCTGGAAGAACCGGTTACCCCAATGACACATGGCCCGTGACGCAACACATGGACACCCCCACTCCGTCGCCGGCATTGCGCGCCGCTACCCCAGGCCACCGCCGCAGGCCCCAGCCGCCGCAGGCCCCAGCCGCCGCCGGCCCCAGCCGCCGCCCACCTGCTCACTGACGCCGCTCTCCGTGGGATGCCCCTTATGCCGCGACGCGTAGTAGCTCTCCTCCAGCTGCCCCAGCAGCTCCTGCGCCTCGGCCTTAATGCCCGCCAGCTGGCTGCTGATGTCGTCGTCGGCGCGCTGCATCAGGCTTTTGACCGCGCGCGCGTTGGCGATCTGCGGGCAAGCAACGGCACCGGTGCGGACCAGGAAGCGCGGTGGGGCGGTGAGCTGAGCTGAGGTTTGTGCAGGGCAGGGCAGGGCAGCGGAAGGGGGCCGCTGCGTGCAGCTGCACTGCGCTGGGCTGGGCCGGGCTGGGCCGGGCCGGGCTGGACTGGGCCGGGTCGGGCTGAGCAGGGCTTTGAGACCGTCGCGGGACCAGCCACACCATTCACCCCTGCTTGGGCTGGATGGGCTGCGCGGACCTGCGTAGGCAGGTCGCTCAGGGCGGCGGCCTTCTTGAGCTCGGCGATGTTGTGGAGGCACATGTAGGCCGAGAAGGTGAGCTTCTCGGCGAGCACCTCCTGCAGGTCGCCTGGCGGGAGGAAAGGCAGCGAGGGGGACGGGTGGGGACGGGCGGTTGATGCACATGCCGTGCCGGGGCTCAGCCACCACGCATGCCGACAGGCGCTTTTGGTTGGCGCCCGGCGGGCGCATCCGCGCCGTGTTGAATCGGACGGCGTGGCCCCGCTCCCCAGGCCCTGCCCCGTCCGCTGGTTCCTACCGCCCCCACCCTACCCAGCGCTGCCATATGATGTGCTGCTCTCCAAGCAAGGATCGCTGCGTGCTCCCACGCCATGCTGGCCGCCGCACTCCCACTGGCTGGCGAGGGTGTCCCTCGGGCTGCTCTCGGAGCTGCCCCTGACGCCAACCCGGCCTCCGTCCCGGCTCCTCGACGCTGCCTCCCACTGAGCACTCGTCCCTGCTCCTCTCACGTCATGTGATGCCTACAGAGGATTCATGTGGGCTCACCGCCAATTTTCCGCTCGCGCGCAGCCGACACATCATCCCCAGCCTCGTCGGGAATGCGCGACGCCTTGACCAGGTCTATAAAGTTCTGAACCATCTTGTTCAGCTGTTCATCGAGCTGCGCCCAGCTGTTCCCCTCGAGCGACATTGTGGGGATGTTTGCAAGCAGTGTGTTTTGAAAGGCAGTTTGGCACGATCTGTTAAGTTTGCACTCTAGGCGCGTGTAGTGAGCGTCCGGCGCTGGGCAAGGGCTTTGGGAGTAGGGCACTCCATGCCGATTACCGAGGCAGGGGTTTGCCAACAGCTTCGTCTTCCAGCCTCGTCATGCCCTGTGACTCGTACATAACATCAAACTTCTTGCCTGCAATGTGATTAAGACCTCTGAACGCGTCGCGACCCACTGCGGACCCACATGCAAAGACGGGACCAGGCGATGTTACCCTCGGCCCTTGAGGACCGACGGCTGGGAATTCAGGGCGTTCGGCGAGGTCTTCGTGGACATGAGGAGCTGCTCGTGGCACGTATGGCGCCCGTCGCCGCACCAGCGGGACTCACCGGGTCGGCGACGAGCCTCGCGATGGAGGGCAGTCGTCTGCTGGTCGGCGATGAGGCCTCTCGCCTGCAGCTCGTTGACTTGGACTACGCGGGCGGTATCGTCTCGCGTTCGTTTGAATCCGTGAGGAGGGGGCGCCAAGGGGCTACAGCCAGCGTGCCGCCGATTCCCCTACCCAGCATCCCCTCCTCTTCTCCCGCAGGGCCACACCGGCACCATACTCTGCGCCCGCTTCCTGTCGGGAACTGGCGGCAGCAAGCTGCTGACCTGCAGCACGGACCGTCAGGTGCGACATGGCCGCATCCTCTCCTGATACCCTGCCGAGCCCAGCGCATCCCAGCTCTCAACCAGCGCCTCACCCGCACCTCACACCTCGGCAGGTGCGCCTAGTGGACCTCAACCGCCAGGCGGCGCGGCCCTTCACATGCCACCGCGTGCGCGTCAAGGCGCTGGCGTCGGTCAGCGCAGGTGCGCGGCACCAGGGCCTTCCCAAAGTTTTCCCCTGTACCGGGCACCCTGGCCTTAGCCCGCCTGCCTCCCTTGGGGCCATGCTACAAGTACAGCACCAACACTGTATTTCCGTCGCCCACAGACGTGTTTCTGTCCGCTAGCGAGGATGGGACCGTGCGGCTATTCGACCTGCGCCAGGGGGCGGGGCGCAGCGACGCGGCGTCTGGCGCCTGGTCACCGCCCGGCCCCGTGGCCGACCCGCACTCCGTGCTAGGTGAGAAGGCGAGGTCCAGGGGGCGGCCTGGGGCTGCAAACCAGCGAAGGCGCAGGTGGCAGCGACTGCGCCCCGCCACACGCCCCCTGCTGCATTTGCACACGAACCCCCAGCGGCAACAGCCTAATTAGGCCTGCGGTGCTCGCGGCGACGCAAACACCCGAAACTAGCCACCCCGCAACGTCTCCTTGACTTGCCGCTTCGCTCTGCCAACGAGCTTCACCCTCCCGCCGTCCTTCCCATCAAACGCACCAAAATCCCCCCTTTGCCGCCGCCGCAGTGGAGCAGCGCTGCGAGCGCGCGGGCCGCTCCTCCCTGCGCATCGCCATCAACAGCCTGGCCGTGTCGCCGCTGGCGCCGCACGCCTTTGTCACGGGCGGCGGCGACCCCTTCGCCCGCCTGTACGACATGCGCATGCTGCGGGGCGCAGGCGGCCTGGTACGACAGGGCCGCGCTCGGTCGGTGCGCCCTGCCGGTCCTCTCGCTACCGCCAGCGCTGGTCGACGTGCCCGTAGGACAACGGTCATGCAAGGCCTGCGGCGAGACCTTGTTGCGCCGTTTTGTGGGCTCGGGGCGTGTGGGTCGGCATGTGGGTCGGCTGGCTAACGGTCCCGGCGGTCAACGTCCCCACCTGGCTGGTCCTCCTGCCGCCCGTGTGTCCGTGCCCGCAGGCGGGGCCGGGCTCTGCGGTCGCCGGCTCGCGGCCCAGCTGGGTGGGCGCCTTTGCGCCGGGGCACCTGTGCAGCCCCGCGCTCATCGCCACCAGCGCCGCCGGCTTCAGCAGCCTGGGCCGCGTGCGCCACATCACCGGCATCGCCTACGCAGCCGGCGGCCAGCACCTGCTGCTCAGCTACAGGTGGGCGGCAGCAGCCTCGGGGCCTCGGGGCACCGCCTGGCGCAGCGGCCTCTGCGCGCTGCGGGCCGTGCGATTCGGCTCCGCGGCCTGGGCGACACCCGCAGAGCAGCCGGGCAGGCAGCTGGCGTTGCACCCAGCACACGCTGCAGGTTGTGTGGGCCGTGCGGCGCAGGTTGGAGAGCAGCAGCGCCGGCGCAGCTGCTGCGGTCGTTGCACTGAGGCAAACGCAGCAGCCTGGCGCCCTCCCGCGTGCCCAGCCCCGTCCTTCCGCGTGCGCTGACACCCTCCCCCATGCACGCACCCCACCGCCCGGCTGCGCGCCCTACAGCGGCGACGCCATCTACAGCGTGGACGTCCGGAGCCACGGGCTCAGCTTCGAGCAGCTGGAGGCCAAGCTGCGCAAGCACGCGGCGGCCGCCGCGGCGGCGGCGGCAGGCAGCAGCCCCGCGGCGGGGCTGATACCCGGCGACGGCTTCACGCCGCCGCGCCGCGCTGTGCCGCCTTCGGCGCCGCGCCTGGTTGGGGCAGCGTCGCCGCCGCCGCTGGCCTGGGTGAGCGGCCGCAGGGTGGTGGGGAGGCCTGGGTAGCCGGCCAGGGGGCCTTGGTGACGATGCCGAGCAAGCATGTTTACCCCGCTGCAGGCTGCGGTCTCGCCGGCCCTGGGGGCGCAGCGTGCCGCGGCTGCGGGAGCTGCCGCGGCTGCGGCAGCAATGGCAACTGGCTACCGGCCGCTCGACAGCTCCCCACCTCGGCGTGTGTCTCTGCCGCCGTTGCTGGCGCCCGGCGGCGGCGAGCAAGGCGCAGGCCTGGGTGGCGCGTCGCCGGCGGCGTGGGCCGCGGGGGCTCTTGCGCCTGCTGCCGCAGCGGCGGCCCCGGCAGGCGGCGGGGCTGTCGACACGCAGCCGCTGGACCCTGCTGCGGAGCGGACGCTGCTCAGCGTGGGGCTGTCGCACGGCGCCACCATGACCATCGCCGCAGGTGCGATGTCCGCTCCGCCAGGGGCTTGAGACGCCGGGGGCTTGGCGAATGGGAGCATGGGCCGGGGCCTCGAGCCGTGCAGGTCCTATCTGAAGAACGGTACTTGCCGGGTGTAACGCAGGTAGCGCGGAGGTGGGCCCGGGCGCTGGAGATGCGAGCGCCTCTGCAGCGGGCGGAGGCAGCCCCGCAGGGACCGACGCGGCCGGCGGCGCAGACGGCAGCGCCGCGGGCGGCACGCCCAGGTGGGCGGGGGCGGGGGTCGCTCCCAGGGCACGCTCCGTGTGCTGTGGTACGTGCTGGTCCCAACGCAGGGCTACCCCTGGATACGGTACCCCATGAATGCCTCCCTGAACGCGCCACCGCCTGCGGAGCCTCACACCCGCCTTGCCCCTCTGCGGTATCGTGTCGGGTCGCCGCCCTGCAGCCGTGCCGCCCGCCGCCTGGCCTGGTACCGCTACACGCTGTCGCCCACACACGGCCCGGCGGGCGCCGCCGCCAGCCCCACAGCCGCCGCGCTGCCCGGCATGCCGCCGCCGCACCCGGCGTCCCCGCTGGGGCTGGGCGGGTGGCGCATGGCAGCCGGCAGCCGCGCTGCCGGCACTGCCGCAGCGGCGCCAGGAGTGGCTGCCGCGGCGGCGCATGTGCCGGCGGGCGAGGGCAGCGACCAGGCCATGGAGGAGGCGGGGCCGTTGCCGCTGCCGCAGCACGCCGCGGCGGCGGCTGGCTCCGCGGCAGCGGCCGTGGGCCTGGCGGCGCTGGCGCCGGCGGGCAGGGGGCTGCCGCTGCCGCTGATGCCGGCGCTGCCGCTGGCGAGCGCCAGGGACCGCGGCGAGCTCCTGACGCGGCTGGAGACGGTGTCGCGGCTGACGGAGCAGGTGAGGCAGCAAGTCAGCCGGGCAGGTGCCGGGCGCGGCCGGCAACTTAACGCGCACCCTGGAGGCTGCGTTCGCGCTAGCGTGTGGGCTGGGCCGTTTGGCTCAGGAGGGACTGTCCGTGGGCTGCGGAATGCGGAGAGCTGCATGCCCCCTGGCTGGCGCGCGCAGGTGATGGCGCAGCGCCGGCGGCTGAGGGAGGTACGGCAGGCGGCTGAGCAGGCGCGCCAGGAGGCGCTGGGTGCGGCGCGGCAGGCAGCGGTCGGCTCAGCGGCCGCGGGTCGGGCCGAGGAGCTCGCAACCAGCGGCAGCGACGAGGGCGAGGACAGCACGGCGCGGCGACGCCGCAGGAGCCGCCGGCCGCCGCTGGCGGCGCTGTTTCCGCCGCCGCCCGCCGGGGCGCCGCTGTTCCTTTTCAGGGGCCTGGACGCATCGGGAGCGGTTGCCGCTGCTCACGTGGAGGAGGCAGGTGCCTCGGCGCCGGAGGGAAGCGCCGGCCGCCGCTCGCTGGGCGCTGCGTTCCGCCGCCTGCCGCCCCCGCGGCGCCGCCCTGGCAGCAAGCGCGCGCGAACGGCAGAGCGCCAGGCGCCCGGGGCGCCAGCCGCAAGCGCGCAGCAGCCAGGCACGTCAGCGCCGTCTGCCCTCTGTAGCTCATCCTCGGTTTCCTCCTCCGACGAAGACGACCGGCTGCTGCCACACTCGCGGCCCAGCCCCCGAGCCTCACGGCCCGTCGCGGCTGCGGCCGCCTCGCCGGCGTCGCCGCCGCCGCTCAGGACGCTGCAGCTGCGGACGCGCATCGCCGGAGGAGCCGGCGCCAACACGGCGACGCCCAGCGCAGCGGCTGTCGGCGCACCGCAAACTGCAGCGGCCGCCTCGCCGTCCACCTCCCTGCGCAGCGGCTCGGCGGCGGCCTCGCCAGCAGAGCCGCGCAGGGGCTCGACGGCGCCCGGGTCGCGGCTGACGGACACGCAACGGGATGTGGGCCAGGTGGGTGTGCGGGCGGGCCGCGGGCGCATGTGGGCACGTCGACCGCCGCCGGGCCTGCCGTCTCTGGCTGGGGACCTGGAGTGCGCCAGCGAGGCAGGGGCGCTCGACAACCCGGGCTCCGCCGAGCCTGGGGGCTGCCGATGCTGCGGCCCCGGCCCCTTTGGCTCATGCTGGACGCATCGCGTTGTGACTGCGGACTGCCGGTTGGGCCCTGTCCTGTGCCACCGGGCTGCCGACACCCACCACTGCCACCACCACCACCACCAGGTCGGCGTCATGGACCTGTCCTCGCTGCCGCTGCCCTGGGGCGCGCGGCCGCCGCCGCTGCCGCCCAGCAACACCGTCACGCGCGCCGCCGTGGGGCCGGCGCCCGGCCAGGGGCCGTCAGCGGCGGCGCTGCCAGGCCCCGCGGCGCGGGGCACGGGTGCGGTCGTGCCGCAGGAAGGCGGGGGTGGAGGCCCTGGGGCCGCTGCGGAGCAGGGTCCAGCTGACGGCGGCTATGTGCGCTGCTTCGACGGCCACAAGAACATCATGACCATCAAGGAGGTGAGCCAGCGTGCCGCTTGTGGCTGCCGCACAGCACACTGCCTGCTACGGGACTGCCCCGCGACGGCCCCTGCCTGCCGCACAGCACAGCACAGCACAGCACACTGCCTGCCCCGCGACGGCCCCTGCCTGCCGCACACGTGCGAATGGAGCTGCTGACGTGGCGGCGCCTGCGATGGACGATCCTCTGCGGCCGCTCGGGGCCTGTTGGGCCGCACGCGGGCGGTGCCGTGTGACGCGACCCTAGGGCGCGGCGCAGCTGCTGGCCGGCGCTGCGGCCGCTGACAAGACGAGCCCCCTGCCGCTGGTGCCCCTCCCCGGGCCGGCTGCGCCTGCCGGCACTGACCTCAGCTTCACGCGGCGCCCCGCTCTGCGCAGGTGGCCTGGATGGGCGGCTCGGGCTGCGGCCGCTCCTTCGTGGCCTCCGGCTCCGACGAGGGCCACGTGTTCATGTGGGCCTACGACAGCGGCGACATCGTGCGCATGCTGCCGCTGGCGGAGCAGATCATCCCCACCGTGCTCGCGGTGCGCACCGGGCGGGGCGGGGGCCGGCTGCAGGCCGTGCTGCCCGGGCCCCGACGGAGGTGACTGCAGAGGGCTGACTGCAACGGTCGGGTTTGGGGATAGTGCGAGCAGAACGACCTAGCCCCACACCGGACTTGCACCCATGCCGAGCCCGTGTGCAACCCCCGCAGGTGCACGCCACGGAGCCCATGATTGCCTCTTGCGGTGTGGGCACCACGGTGCGCCTGTGGGGGCCCGGAGGCGGAGGCGCCGGCGGCCAGGCCGGCGCCGACGGCAGCGCTAGCGCTAGCGAGGCCGAAACCGAGGCGGACGCCAGCGGTGGCGAGGCCGAGGGCCGTGGTCGGGCGCGGTGGCGGCGGTCGGCCCTGACGGCGGCTCAGCGGCAGCTCGTGGCGGACAACCGAACCGACCTGCGCCGGCGGCAGGCGGAGGCAGAGGCCGCGGCACGCTCGCGGCCCGTTGGGCAGGGCTGGGCCACCTTCGCGGCGGTGAGCCAATCGCGCTGGGCATGGGGTGGAGACCAGCAGGAGAAGTCGTCTGCGCTGGGTGCTAGCAGACCACAGCTAGGGTTGCGTGTGCCAGGCGTGGAAGGTGCAACGGCGCGCGCGTCAAGTGCGCCACCGGCCCGGGGCATGGGGGTGGTGCCGGAGCCGCGCAGCTGGGTCTAACATGCACATGCGAGTGTGCTCTAGGAAATGGAAGACGGCGCGGGACGAGCAGGCAGCGTGAGCTCTTGCCCTGGCCTCACGCAGGCCATTCGGGAGCGGTCATCGGAGGTGGCATCCGCCGCGTCCGCCCTGGTGGCGGCGGCCACGCAGGAGGTCAACGCCGCCGTCGACCGGCTCGACAGCGTCGCCGCCAACGCCGCCGCGGCCGCTGCCGTAGCGGCAGCGGCCTCCCCGGCTGCTGCAGGCGCAGCGGCCGCCGGCGGCACGACGCCGCCGGGCCAGCGCGGCGTGCTGCGGCTGACCACAGCGCTGGGGCGGCAGCGGCGGCGCAGCGGCAGCCCGGAGGATACAATCCCGGCCTTTGCGCCGTCGCCGCAACGCGGCTGGCCGGCGCGGCGGCGCACGGCGGCGGCGGGTGGTCGAGGCGGTGGCGGGGCCGGCGGAGCTTTGATTGACAGCAGCGACGAGGACTTTCTGGACGCGGCGGGGCCGGGGCAGCGGCCGGGAGGCAGGGCCGGCGGCGCGGCGGCCGAGCCGGGCGGCGAGGCGCAGGGCGATGGGGAGGGCGGGGGCCTGGCGTCGCCGCGGGTATGCAGCGTGCAGTGAGGCTTGGCGGGCGGGGGGTCGTGGGCGGGCGGGGCTGCGACCCGTGGCTGGTGTGCTGCGCTAGGGCGGGGCGGCGACGGAGCGGCACGCTGCAGCACGGACAAACGAAATGGGAATTGGTGGCGGCGGCGTGTCATGGCCTAGACAGAGCGCAGACAGCCTTGCGTCTGATTCATCTCCAACGGCATCGTAACCACAACGGCCGCATGTCACCTTTCGTCTGCCGACGTAGGCGCCCGCCGCTGCGAAATGGCGTGCGACAGCTCGGCTCTCGGACGCGGCCGCGCGAGCCCCAGACAGGCGGCTTTCTCGTACCGCAGCCGCTCCCAGATGCCGGCAAGGCCTTAAGAGCCTTCTCGGTCTAGCAGCATCAGCACAGAGCTTGCCCAGCGCCCCGGGTCCCAGCGCCCATAACACCGTACCGCAGCCGCCAGCCGCACCTCTCGCAAACCGCCTCGCTCGCAGTCCTTCCTAGCCCTCGCTCGCCGCCATGGCCCGCTCCCGGGCTTCGTCGCTCAGCGCGGCGGCCCTGCTACTGCTGGCGGCCGCCGCCATCATGCTGTGCTGCCCCAGCGGTGGGTCGGGCGGGCGAATCGGGTCGGGAAAGGGCACCGCGCGCGCCCGGGTTCGTGCCACCTGGCAGCGTGAAAGAATGACTCCCCGCTGCCCTCGCTGTGCGCTGCGATTGATATCCTCTGACGCCTGACCAATCCTCTGACTGTCACACACCGGCACTTGCTGCGTGGCTGGCTCGGTTGCCCCCGCAGGCGCGAGCGCGCAAGACGAGATCGAGACTCGCATCCGCAAGCCGCTCAACAACCCGAACTTCGTCGACAACGACAAGTTTGACAAGAAGGAGGACAAGAAGGAGGACCAGTTCGATATTAAGAAGGAGGACAAGGAGAAGGACAAGCAGGTCAGTCCGCCGCCGCCTGCACCGGTACGTGCCCTAGCCGCCGCGCTGCTGTGGCGCAGCCCTGCCCTGGAGGCTCCTCTTGGCCCTGCCGAGCCGCCGTACCGGACTGCGTGCTGGTATGGGTTTCGTAGCTGCTCTCCGCTCTCACGCGCTCATTCCGCTTGCCCCCCTGCCCGCCGCAGGCAAGCCCGCCTCCCCGCAAGGTCGATCGCCCCCCGCCCAAGGAGGAGGAGAAGAAGGTTTCGCCGCCGCCTAAGCGCGAGGAGGAGAAACGCTCTCCCCCGCCCAAGAAGGAGCAGGAGAAGCGCTCGCCCCCGCCCAAGAAGGAGGAGGAGAAGCGCTCTCCCCCGCCCAAGAAGGAGGAGGAGAAGCGCCCTCCCCCGCCCAAGAAGGAGGAGGAGAAGCGCTCTCCCCCGCCCAAGAAGGAGGAGGAGAAGCGCTCGCCCCCGCCCAAGAAGGAGGAGGAGAAGCGCTCGCCGCCGCCCAAGAAGCAGGAGAAGAAGGACAAGAAGGAGGACAAGAAGGAGAAGGAGCAGGAGGAGAAGGACAAGAAGGAGGACAAGAAGGAGAAGGAGAAGGAGAAGAAGGAGCAGATCAAGGAGGAGAAGAAGGAGAAGGAGAAGGAGAAGAAGGAGCAGATCAAGGAGGAGAAGAAGGAGCAGATCAAGGAGAAGAAGGAGCAGATCAAGGAGAAAAAGGAGCAGATCAAGGAGCAGAAGGAGCAGATCAAGGAGCAGAAGGAGGAGAAGAAGGAGCAGATCAAGGAGAAGAAGGAGAACAAGAAGGAGGAGAAGAAGGAGAAGGAGCAGGAGAAGAAGGAGAAGGAGCAGGAGAAGAAGGAGGAGAAGAAGGAGCAGATCAAAGAGAAGAAGGAGGAGAAGAAGCAGAAGACCAAGGAGAAGAAGGAGAAGAAGAAGTTCTCCCCGCCT